>CACVKI010146035.1:52124-189233 GCA_902732785.1 Trichogramma evanescens | reverse complement strand
TATGAGTTGTTTCATTATTAATGAGCAAACAATATCAACAAATGTAACTTTGACGATTTTTTCGATATTTTTGCATTTTAATGAATTAACTTCATACTCGTTGTAAATTACACTGAAAAAACCTATGAAGGTCACACGTAATTAAATTTTTTGTTGTTTATTAATAAGAGTATACTTTGCCGGAATTCAAACTTATTTATAAGTAGTTTAAAATGTATTAATAATACAATTGTCACAATTTTGAGATCCCAATGTAATTCATAACTTTTGTACAATAAAAGACCCATTAAAAACTGCAGCAATCTTGGGCAAGTTTAAATTTGATGCGTATTCAAATTAGAGGTGTAGTACGTGATCACGGAGTATACCAGAAGGCATGTAATCAAAGTCTTCAAGAAAGTTACATAGTAGAGATTTGCGCAATATACGTGAAATTTTGATAGAGAGAAAGAAGAAAAAAAGGCAGTCATGGCCGCACTCGATCCAGCCATGTATGATTAGGCAAGAGGCGTTCATTATGATATTACGAGTATATAATCATCGAAAGAGGTGTATATACGTTCCGTATAATTGACTGAAAATGAATTAACGAACGCGAAGCCCGCCATACACCCGACGAGCGAACGAAAATATTCGTCGCGCGATCGAAGCTCCGCGAGGAAGACTTGGAATGTAGTTCTATACATATCCAATTGGATTATCAAAGGTAAGTTGGAAGCAGTTCGAAAGTGTAATTTACAGGTATGTGTGGAACAAAGGACGCTTGCACGGAAGCTGCTGCTGCTGCTGCTGTCCCACTCGCTCAAAGCTCGTTTGCGCCGCTGATCTCGTTTGCTTTTTCAGTCGGCGCGCATATATAACCGAGTACGTGCGCGCGCGAAACCTCGTTTTTACATCGATCCATATAATACCTGTACGTGCGATGATATAACGCGTGTGTGTCTTTCAACCATTATCCCAATGACGAAATCGTTGAGAGCATGAAAAAAAGAAAGAATTATCCCAGTTTACTCGTAGCTGCTGCGTATTACGCGCTAGCGCGATCGAGAAATTCATCATATTAAAATCCGTGTGCATAGTCTAGGCCGTGCAGTGCATGCTCGCGCGTAATCGTCGTGCCGCCGCGAAAAGTGTGTAAATCCAACGTGCTCGCGGCGGCGGCCCGCTGATCACCTATTACTATTACTCTCGGCGGCCGCTAATTTCTATATCATTGAAGGAGAGAAGGCGTCTCTCTCGCGGTGGAGCACAGCGCACGCAGCGAAACCACACGAGTGCCGCGCACAGCCGAGCCTGCAGCAGCCGTTACATAAGGTCAAAACTCTTGAAATTGAATCCCATAATTCGAGTCGCGCGGACAGCTATCCACATAATGTACTTTGAATAAACTTATAGACCATGTACGCACGTTTTCGGTATATAATGAAAATTCTTGTATATGATTAAGCACATATTATAAGCGACTGCGTTCAAAAGCGGCACGAGTGCTCTAGAGAAAATTATAGACGGCAAAAGTTGATTTTACACGTTTTCTAGGATAATTGCAAAGTTATGCGTAAGCACGTGGAAAAACACACGGACCTGCTTAAAGAGAGATACGACCAGAGAGAAGAAGGACGTGCTCGACGATCTTCCGAGTAGAGTAAATTTCCAAAGGCTAATATATAATGCCATAACAAAATATGTGCCGCGTATATACGCACGAGGATATTCGAGTGGGTTAACAATTCGTTTGAAATTTCACTTCCTCGATCGTCGCTAGAGAGATCGATCAGTCAAAGCGCGTGTGCTGCTACGTAATGCGTTAATTCAATGCCCGTCTATATACATATTGCCAACTGTGACATAAACAGAAGCTTTGATGGCTTATTAAACGCTTAGATGTCAGATACAATATTGCAAGTTAGCGTCTAACACCCTATATACGCGCGCGTATCGTGTGTACTCCTCTATGCACCCTGTGTGTGTGTATGTGCTACGTAATGCTTGGCAGCTTGGCAATATTTTGAGTGGGATCGCTGCTGCTGCTGCTGCTGCTAACGCGGATCATTACGAGCGTAAACTGGCATTATTATACACGATATTCCGTATTATAGGGCGCGCGCGTATGGCTTATCGGCCGGGCCGATAAAAATATCCATAAGAAAGCATCATCCGGCGTATAGAGCATAATCCAGTGAACCAGTAGCAGAGAACACACGTATACCAACATATATATTTATAAAGCGTGGCGATGTCTTGTTATACATTGTTATGCATTGATCGTTGCTGCTTCGTCTATGAGATGGTAAAATTAAATTTCATCGGGTGCGAATGAATAATTACGGTTACTGATTAACGATATTTGAATAAGAGGAAATAATGCACTTCTTCCCCCGAAACTTTATTATATTATTCCGAGTTTACTCAATGTGCGTTTTTTACTCTCTTCGTAATTCTATACAGCATATAACGTAAAAAAATTAGGTAGTCGTGTCGCAGTCGCGGAAAAAAACACGAAAAAAATCATTAATTTTCTTCCCAAAGCTCACGCAATTCAGATTGTATCATGGATCTTGGGGTAATACCCACACACAAAGTTAACTTGACCGCGAAACAATAGGGTCATTTTGACATTTATGCTCGGCTTCTAATGGAGCAACTACGGCATTTTTCGCGTGTATAGCAGAGAGGACGGCTGAGGATTTTACGTACAGGCCAGCTGCACACAGAGAGAGAAAGAGGAGACTTGCGCAATGTTCCTCGTGTATCGCGCGCGCGGGCGATTTCTCAATCGGCCGTCTGTTCGGTCAAAACTATTACATCCATCCTAGTAATTGAAGAGAAAGAGCTGTGCTCTCGATCGATTACCGTTCCCTGCGGACGATTTGCATTTACATCCAGTCCACTCTGTCTCTTGGGGGGCATTGAAATTCCAGATTTTACTTCCGAATGCAAATCTTCGTGTTAGGGCGTTGCGGAAACTCCGACACTTTTCATCGCTCATTATACCTACGCGTAAGTACTTAGTACACCCACGTAAAAAAAAAAAAAAATTGGCTCTACACGCGTCATTGCGGATCGCTCGCGTTGCGCATATTAAAATATGCTTCGCGCGTCGCTCACGCAAAACGTGAATTTTTTTCAATGAAACGCTTCATCGATCCTTTCGCGCGTGATACACCGGAGCATAAATTTCGGTCGAATGAAATTCACTTTTGTTTTCGAGAAAGTGCGAAGTCGTTACTACCGTAGAAATTCTTTGCGAAATATTTATGAAAATAAAGATCGCGGTGATGCAGCTGAAAAATTCGCTAAACTACTTCATTTACACGCGCGAGATATTGTAAACAGGGATCGATCGTCGATCAATCGGCACACAAATCAAAATTTATTTTTTCTCGGGACGGCTTTATTTCCTAAAATTTGACATTTTTACGACTCCTCGATTATTATCGTATATATCTGAAATCCGAGCTCGCAGGATAATCGCGCGGGGGGATTGTACACGCGACGTACGATACGGAGACAATCGCTCGCTCCCCGCATAGAACACAACAAAGTCGCGAGAAAGAGGAAAAGAATTACCTCGACTCGTGTATAAAAGTATAATACATACGAAATCTCGGGTCTGCCGGAAAGAGAGTCGCGTATCCACACATACACGAACTTCGCAGGAGGTGTCGGAAAGTCAGTCGGATGGCGGGCTCTATTATCGCTGCCGCGGGAGCATAGAGCGAATACTCCTCTGTGTGTGTGTGTGTGTGTGTGGATACCTGTGCCGTACACTGCACACACACGTATAATACGTACGGGTTGCGGTGAAAGTGTATCAGCAGAATTGCCCGCGTTGCACGGCGTTTACGCGCGCGGGGGTATCGCTCCCGCGAGCCGACTTATACCTACCTCTCCTGGTGTCTGAGTGTAAGTGTGTGCATATCTCTCGCGATGCGTGTCTTCTCGTCGGTCTATTCGCGGCGGTAGTTTGCTCGTAAAACTCATTGCGCTGGAGCAGTCAAGAGAGTCGGGTCCGACACCGCCGTCGCAAGTCCCAGCTTGTGCGTTGTATATAAACAAGACCCGAGGTCTTGTCAAAGTCCGAGTCCGCCGATCGGTGCAGTGTGCATATCTATATCGCAGTTCGCGCGCGGTACAAAGTTCGCAACTACTGACATCGGTCTCGTGGAATAAATGAATGATCATCGACGACGTGTATTATCGTCTTCGTCGCCTGCGGCGGCCCAAGGATGAAGAGCACGACGAGGACGACGACAGCCAAACGCGACAGATGACGACGGCGGATGCTGCAGTGTGGCGTCCGGACCCGAGATAATACTCAATGCAATCAACGACGACGACGGCAGTAGCGCCGCCGACGCTTCTACTGCCGATGCGGCGGATCCTCCTCCTTGACGTCGATCGTCAATCCGCCGCGCTATCGTTCATCGCCGTCGCGGCTCTTCTATTGTGGCAGACTCGAGGTATGCAGTCACCTCCATCGATGCACTTTCTTTTCCTTCCTCGATTGCTTGTTTCTATACGTGTTTTCTTCCTTCAATTTTTCGCGCGATATTTTCTTTCGAAAGAACTACGACGAGCGAAGCGCGAAATATGAAATTCGCTTCCGCGGAAAGAAAAACAAAATCGCGCGAAGTCAATGGAAGTGAGTTACGTACTGCGCCGCGGGGCCTCCTCCGCTTGTGTCTATTTTTCTACGCGCGCGTATAGTGATTGTGATCGTGCGTTTTTTTTTTACGGCAATTTAAGCTTAATTGAACGTGGAACGTACATATAAGCTCTAAAACCGTAATGATTTGATCGATTATATAGTTTGAATAAAGTGGCTCCAACTTTGATGTTAGTTGTATTTTTATTTAAAACAAAGTTTACCTTTATTGATAGTAATTAAATCAAACGCCGGAAAAATGTAATAGTTTATATTTGAACAAATATCAAGTACTAATAAAAATGTTGGTCTGTCCATGACCTCCTACATTTTACTTCTCTATTTTTTAAACGAAATAATTTCTAAAACTTTCGGCGCGTATGGAAAATGTCAAAGTTAAAAATGTACAGGAAGCTTACGTCAGAAAAGAGACCGTTTCATCGATAATTCAGTGACTTTTCTCTTTTTGCAAAAGAGACTGAAACGAAAAAAAAAATTGAAATTTATGCAGCTGGTTAGATATAACAAAACTTACGGCGTACGCGCGTACATTCGTAAATCCACCTCTGACATCATCGCGCCCACCTACCTCCGCGCACAGGCTCTAAATCGTAAATTATTTACCAAACCCTACGTACACTCGTATGCGTAAATAAGTAAAAAAAAGTCATCCACGTGAACCTTTTAGAAATTTTTTAGCTCTGCTCTAGCCTAGCTGCGTGTTTTCGCACGTAGCGTAATGATAATCCTTCAGCTTGCAGGATCCGGGACATGTTCTTGTCCACGACGCGCGCCACCCACGCGTTCATCCGTCTGCGCGCGCGAAAATTTGCTCGTTCATTAGCCGCGTTAGACTAACCCAAAGACCTAATAATGATCTACGGAGAAGCAGCTAGTATAGCTCTGCCTTATATACGCAGGTATGCATGAGCCGCACACATACACAGACACAAACGTATGCACGTATAGATACATCCCAGCAGCTCACGCGATAAAAAAAAAAGTGTAACGCATGCAGCACGCGAGAAGTTATATATTATTATGGTCGCACCCTACTGAGCATCGGGCCGCGCAAGAACATATAGCTCGCCGCGCAACGCAGCATCGCGCGCATATAATGCACACATACAGGTATATGTGTATGCGCGCGTAATCCGCGACTACACGGGCGTGCACATGTACTCGCTCCGCAGCAGCGGCCCGCACGTAAACCACATTATACTACCGATGTAGTTCGTCGAGTTCAGGAGAGCGCAAAAATTTCACTCTCGATTCGCGGCTGCCACATGCACAGCTCTGCACAGCTATACGCGCGTCTACGTCTCGCCTGTATATAGTGCAGGGCTATTGTGCGCGTGCCAGGTATATGTACGCGGAGCTCGTATTTTATTTTCCGCGAATATACGAAAAAATTTTCCGACGGGAAATTTCGCGCTCGCATTCATCCTCTCTCGCGCTCCACGCGTATCGAGAGATTCAAGGTGGAGTTTTCTCAACAACAAATAAAAAAATCGACAATGTCACCACCGCCACCACACACAAGCGAATATCTTATAAACCGGCAAATATTTTTGCGGACGATTATATATTCTGGATATACGCGACGTAGTGGCGAGGTCGCGTGTTGAGATGATAATAACATATATACAACGGCGAAATCTTTGCTCCGACAACGATCGACGTTTGGGTGCGGTAAGAATAAAAATTTGATTGAATTTCGCATGCAGATAGCTGGGATAACGTTGAAAAAAAAATGCAATATAAACGCGAAAGATCCTAGTCGAGCTTTTTTTCGTACATAACATAACTGTCGAGTGCTCGCACTCGTTGGCTGTGTAGAGTTTTTGATGTATGGCAGAGATCGATTTTCGAGCTTGCGTCAGGTATTAGATGATACGCGTAATCGCGAACCAGACGAATTTCTTATTTTCATAATAATAAAAAAAATAATTACGGAATCCAAACGACGAATTCAACGATGAAGAATTGGTATTTCACGTGCGACACGTATACACAACGACGGTAATCGCGCGCTAGTTTTCTCGTCCTTATCACGTATCACGCGCGTTCGCGCGAAAAACGATAAATCTCAATTAATTTGAGAGAAAAGTACATACATTCGTTATTGGACAGCTTCAACGTCGACTATACGCGTAAGTATGTACGTCAGTATGATCGCGACGACACGCGTCGAGCCACAATTCCGCAATTAGCCGCGCGTGCGATCCGCGCGCGTGATTTAAATTTCGCGACCGAAAAATAGAAGAAGAAGAAATGCGCGTCGACTATCGTGCAATTACTATGCATGCATGGAAAAAAGCCGTGTGTGTGTCGCGGGCCGATGCACAAGCGACCTCGCATTATCATGCGTACGAGCATAAATATAATGCGCGCGCGATCTCTTTCACTTTTGGCGCGTTCGCGTGTCCCGCCGCGACTGTAGCGTTGGATAGTAGTAGCTGTCATCGTTAGCCTGCACCGCGGCGCGGGCCACTGTCGCACAATGAAAATTTCACCTTCCGCGTAGTAGTGGTAGTAGTAAGCGCAACCACATCAGTGAATACACACGCGTGTACAACAAAAGTCCTGCCAGTGTCTCTCGCGAGCATAAGGACGAAACATTAATCCATTATGGCCGGGCAACTGCTCGAGAATCGGTGTCTCGTGCAGTCTTTGGCTGTAATCATCGTGCTCTGCACGCGGCCGCGAGCGTCTTGATGAGAGTGCACTGCACTCGTGGGCGCGCGCGCACTTCATTTTTCTTCTTCTTTCTTTCCTCGAGATAGCCAGAGCGAGGAGGCTCCGGAGCGCACCGTTACGCGTTCGCTTTGTGTATCACGTGTGTAGCGTACCTGTACAGCCACGCGTATCCATCGAGTATCTCTCTCTCACGAAAGCGCATCTCTGTAGCTCGTTCATTTTGAGGCTCGACCCTGGGATCGATGCGTACGTTTTTTTTTTTTAAACTTGAGAAAAAAAGCAAAATCCGAACAAGGACGAGAACTCTAATGAGGATACCAATTTTTCTGTACTTCTTGTCCTTTGCGTGGGCTAAAAAATATTATTAACTTTCTTGTAGGGCGGCGAAATTTGATACTCGAATGTAAGAATTTTCAACGTGTACCCCCCATTATATTATGCTAGTTCCGACACACACAAAGCTAGCTACCTGCTTTAATCCGCGGCTTTGATATTTTTCTGCCCTTTATCCCTGCAAACGCGCTTTGTATACCTTTGATTATTTATTTTTTTTCTTCTTTTTTCATATGATATTACACGCGGATTACGTAAAACGTTCACAAAGCATCTTTGTTATCTTTCATGAGGTTATTTCCACAGTAAACTTACAACTTTGGATGGGTGTATTTATTTTAAAAAATTAATTAACTTCTCCTCTAAGGTCCTAAATAATGTCAAAAAATAACAAATTAATCAAAATCTAATGTTCATTAATATTCATTGATATAATTGAAAACATACAACTACATCATATGCAAGAATAATAAATCACCGAAGAATATAAAGGAAGAAAAGTGTCAACGATTTTCCAGCGTTTCGTCGGCGAACCTCTAATCGTTTTCCACTCTTATATATACACGCTGAATCCTTGCTGCAACTGCAATTCCGATTTGACTAACGAGCCGTCCTGCATGCTTCACCCACGCACCGCAACACACGTATACTTATACTCACACAGGTATAACACACGTAGTCCTCGTGCTAGGATGATCGATAACGTCGACGCGTCGGCGAATTACATCCTCATCTCCCTTAGCCGCGGCAGTGGTGGCTTCGGCGGCGTATTTATTCAAGTGACTTTCTCTCTTTATACTTTGCGGGCAAAGGCGCAAAAGGAGCTGTCATCCGTGCGCGCGTGCGAAGCCATACAGCTGCCGACACCGCAGGATAGCAGCAGCAGCTCTTTAATACAGATATCAAAAGCCCAACGAGCGAGCGAACGAGAGTCGGCTTCACTCTCGCTCTTATTTCTTTTTATTATCGCACACCTACACCTACTCACACACACACATAGAGACAGAGAGATAGGCAGTAGTAGCTGCCTGCCGTAGTGCATTCGTGCTCGTAATTGATTGCATCTTCACGCCGCAGAGCTGCGCGACACGCTCGGCTTTTTTCCCTCTCTTCCTCTTTCTCTCATTCAGCTCGTCCTCCTGCACGTTACATGGTATACTATATCTATCTCGTCGCAGTGATTCTGCCTTATATCTGTATGTATGTATGTGTGTGTGTGTGTGTGTGTGTGGGTACTGTGTATATATAGCCCGGCCAAGTAGAAATTTATTCTTTTTCCGCAACTGTAGCTCCGCATTTTCCGCTCTTGTCGCCCGCCGTTAATTGGCCCAAGCCGCCGCTGCTGCAGCACGACAACGACGACGTACGGCTAATTTCACGCGATATATCTTCTCTCGACGACTCTTTATTTTTTTTTCTTTCTATTTGCCGTGCTCTTCTCTCGGTGTTACACTCGCACACGTGTTCGCTCTTCGAATTTATTTATTTGTTGTTCTTTTTTTGTGCAATTTAATGAGCGATGCGGAAACGATCGTTTTCCCTATTTCTCTCGAGCTTTTGTATAACATCTATACCAGGAGTGCTCGTTTTTTGTGAGGATCCTGGCCGATTCGTCTTTCCACGTGTGGACGAGAACAGTGAAAAGGATAGAGGAGTGGTATAAGTCTTGACTTTTTCGCCCACAAAATACGCAGATTCGGAAAATTGCAGCCTCGAGAGATTTCGCCCTCGCAAGTGTCGATTAGCGAATCGATTTCTTCTATCGCATCTATCTGTATTTCTGTGTACGGATTAAAATCCCGTCTCGACGCTACTATTCAAACAGCTGCAATCTGCGTCATCCTCTCATGGTCTTGCGTTTCATTTTTTTTCTCGCTCGCGCGGATTATGGGCATTTTGTTAAGTACACGCACCGCTTACATTACGCATTTATTCTAAATTGAGTAATTGGAAATTCAATTACTTTCACGAGTAATGTTGTGATAATGATAAGCGAATCGTACGTTGCATCGAGCGAACCACAGTCGCAGTTGTACTTGAAAATTATATACCTCCTAGCCGCGCATGATCTTTGATAATAGAGAAGTTCAAAGAGCTGCTGACGTTGCGGCTGACGTTGAATAACTAAATTTCCATCTTGCGCGCGCCGCACTTGGAAAAAGAACACAATTATGTCGCTCGCGTATATATGTATAAGGGATTATTCTCGTGTGCCACATTACAATGGCTCTCGAAATTCACTTTGTAATGCGCTCGCATAATCATAGGTTTTTTTTTCTGCGTTCTCTCGCGAAATTCCTCGCCCCTGACACGTGGCGCACTATTGCACGCGCCACGCATGGTTATTAAATTCTTTTTTCTCTCAATCTTACGAGCAGTTCATCGAAATCATCTTCGAGAAATGTGTGTTAATTGTATGTGTATGTAATATAACAAATATTCAGTACGTTTCATACCGCGAGCGCCGTTTGCATAGAAGTTATAACTCCGGCTGCAGTACGCGAGCTCGTGTTTTTTGAATAAATGCACATTTGTTTCAATCTTCAGCTTCACGAGTATATTATATAGCTAATTTATAATGTAACGCGGGCAGCAGCCTACATTTCGCGCATTTTCCTCGCGCGCAGTTTACGTGATTTAATATAATGCTTGTGAATACATACGCAGCAGCATCGTCTGCCGGTGCTGCTACTACTGGTACATGTCCATTCGTACGTCATAATTATCATAATTAGCGCGTCAAGAATTAACATGGAAAATTTTAGTTAGGGAAAATCTTAGTAAAACGCGAGCCAAATGAATTTATTAGACGAAAGACAAAAAACTGCGTAAAAGTCGAAAGCCAACAACGTGCCTGCAGTGTCGTCGTCGTCGTCGTCGTCGTCGTTGACGACGTCGTCTTGGATGCAACCCAGTGTATATTTGTAATAATGACCCAGTAGCTACGACGACGTTATATTATAAATGCAAAACGAGCTCTCGGCGAACTGCAAACCAAGACACAGGAGTTCGTCAACTGTACACTTCGGGAAAATGTATATGATCAAGCGTTGAGCGAGACTCGCGAACAAGTGGATGAACGAAGCAATGAAAAGCTAGCCCGTTAATTAACTAAATACGTATATCTTGGCTATAAAAGCGTTGGGCGTCCTTTGCGCTTTGTGTTTTGCGATGCGCCATCGCGGGTACATTGTATATTTCGACATTATTTACGAACTCGCGATCAGAAGACGATCGTATCCTTCGAGGATTATAAATGTAAAGTATTTTAATATTTTAATCAAAATTATGAGTTAATAACAAATGGGGACGTGACGTAATCCGCGCCTAGGCTACTATCGGTGTATCGCGTGAGACTCGCCTCGCGGCTGCATCTCGAATTCTTCGTGTAAACGATGATACATACATCGTGTACAGATTATCGCTTCGTTGCATGTGGCATATTGCTTATTAATACATAGGCAATTTTTCATAAAACATTACAACGTTGCAAGTCTCTCAAACTAATCGAGGAATTTCCAAATCACGACAAATCCTCGCACAATATCGTCTAATGTCTCGCGGCAACACATAATCGTGTACAGAAATTTTAGCGTGCACTACACCGCACACACACACACGTCGTGCCTTTGCGCAAGAATTAATATTCTCTCCTGTCTGTCGGGGAGTTAAAAGTCAAATTATCCACTATAAGCAGGTGCACAGGCGCTTGTTTTACTCATTATATACATTGTATATATGTTGTGTGCGGGTAAACGTCGACTAGCGCGCAGCATAATCGCGAATAATAAAGCGCCCGGGCGAAAAATAAATAACTCGTCGAGAGTGCCGCAATATAACACACACACACACACAATCTCTATGCACACCAACATATAGTATAATGACAGGCTTATAATGTTACATTATAGCATTGGAGCGCGTTACGATACGACGGATAATACGTCACACATATAGATAGAGAATTCGCATGTGTATGAGTACGTGTAACGATAAACCTTCAACTTGAACGCGGCGCGCACGACTGCATATAGGTATATAGACGCGTAATAATAGACGCGGCGCGTTCCACCTTTATATTCCATTGCGCGGCGCGGCTCGCGCGATTGAGCCACGATGATGTTGTAAAATACGTACACACATAGCTCCATTGCGAGCTTTGTCATTCGATCCGATCTCTGTACCAATGTACCATACCCGCTGGGAGGAACAAAGATCATCCCCTCGACTCATGCGGTCTTAAATTATATCTATTATCGCATAGCTCGCCCCGGAAAATTTAGATACGAGAAGTGCGCGCCATGTAACGCCCTGATGGATCATACTTTTACTCTTACTTTTATAACGGAGGATATCACGGGTGCGTATACAAGCTGCTGAGTAAAACTCGAACAATGAAGGTATAATCGCACGCGCAGCTGCGATATACGTATAATACATTCGGCTCATCCGACTATATCCCGTTCCACGATTATACGTGCACGCAGGCAGCGAGCAAGGTGCATATATAATATTGTGTACACATATATACATCGCGAGAGTCAAAGCGCAAGACTGCGCCGATTCACTTTTACTTTAAGGTATACGCACACACACACACACACATATACTCGCACATAATATATGTGTAGTTTATGTATACACACAACGACGACGACGAGGAGATTTTAAAACAATACGTCGAGACCGTAAATCCCTCTGCACGCGAGAGAGTCGAGAGACGAGCTGCTTTTTCACGCCTGGCTGAATTATGCCTTGGCGGAAGTAGTGGATATATGCACACGAGTGGATTTTCAAGATCTAGTCTAACAGAGTGAAAAAGAGAGAGAGAGAGAGAAGAAAGGCCCGCATATCGCAACGAATTATCAACGACGCATGGTCCTTTCGACTATGTTTTGCTCTCGACCAGTTACGCAATTATTAATACCGATTTTTTCCTCTCGTTACTTTTCTGCTTTCAATCTTTACAATAATTTGCACAGCGTACTGTGTTTTTTTTTCATCCGTTTTTTCGTTTTCCAGTTGGAAACGCCGTAGACTTGAGGAACTCGAGCGACTCGAGCAGCAGCCGTCGTATTGCGTCGAATGAAATAATTTCCGCCGACAACGACGAGGCCACCGACGGCGGCGATGACGACGACGACGACGACGACGATGATGGAGCAAACACCTACTTGGCTTACAGCGGCTACCTCGATGGGAAATTTTCCATGTTTCGCGATAATTATCAAAATTTCGCCAAGATTAATGCCTCTAAGGAACTTAACGATTCTTCGATTGAGTAAGCGCACTATTTTTTTTATTTTCACTCTTTTCAATGATTTTTCTTTATGCAAACGAACGCGAGTATTTAGAGCTCTTTGACGATCGTTACCTAAGCTCTTAAAAAATATTTAAGAAGGGAAATTACGGGTGCGTTGGCCAATTAGATTTTTACGCGAAAACAGCTGCGGTGCGCAGTAAATTATTTCGAGCGCGCTCGTCGAAAACCAAGCGCAAAACAATAACTATTTCAATGCCAACTGCAGTGCCTATGGCGCAGTGTCTCAACACTATCTTTTTTGCAATTGTCCTATATTTCTTCACGTTTAAGAGCAGCTCAACAGCGGCTAGAGATCTCTTTTTATCGTCCGGGTCAACTGCGCGCATGATTTAATAATATATTGACATACATATCGCACAACTGATGTAATCCAAAAATTCCACCGACGAATCCGCAGATCATCGCCGAGGGGCAGCAGCCACGGACACGGCAGAGTCAAAAGGGCCGTGACTCATCTGTACAACATGATACTCTGCGCGACCGGCTGCAATCCCCTGGCTTACAAGGGCTACGGCTGTTACTGCGGATTTTTGGGTTCCGGTTATCCGATGGACGGTATCGATAGGTACGTACATTATACGATTTTTCTTACAAATACACGATTCAATGGAGACATTTCATTTCATGATTATGCTATTGAACAAGTAAAGATAGACTCGCCGATCAGAAATAAATTCGCGTTATGCATTCAGATAATTAAACATTAATTTTTTTACGTTGCAGATGTTGCAAAATGCACGACTGGTGCTACGACGCGACGGAATGCCCGATGTTCATCGAGTACTTCGTCCCATACTACTGGAAATGCTATCGAGGCTACAAGCCCATCTGCGGTGAGTATCATTATATAAAAGCATACGCGCATAAAAATTTCAATCGAAAATAATCGAGCTTCCGGCACACAATTCAATAACCGCTTAATAAATAATAATTCACGCGATAGCGAAGACACATCGAGAATTCATCAATTTTTCACGTGCGCGATGATATCCTTACGCCACACACGTCAGAATCAGCGTAATATATCACCGTATATTCCTTCTACGTGCACCGCGAGAGAGCCGCGCATAATTCAGTTGCACTAATCAATCGCGCGTCATATTCAATTATAGGATTTACGTGCGCGCAACGTGCATAATATATATATATGTAATGTAACGGACTTGGATATCGATGTTTCAGCGATCGAGCACGGCGATTGGGGCAGCTCGGGATCCTGCGCCCAGAGGCTCTGCGAGTGTGACAGGACCTTCGCCGAGTGTCTGCGCAGGTATCGCTGCCCACGCCATAAAGCCGTGTGCACGTCGTCGCCCTGGCGCTTGATACAGAATTTATTCATGATCATCTGACGAGCTTAAATAGAGCTGGTTGGAGCTTCCACTATATAACACCGAGCCGATCATACAAGTGTTGCCACCTGTGCCAATTGACGTTCACGCTTTTTGCTGTATTATATTTTCAATGTATATGATGTAGCCAAGTTACCATATTGATTACACCTTGTTTTTAAGGATCGAATTGTTTTATTTACAATTTTTATTAAATTCTTGTAAAATTTTTCGGTACAAATCGTTTTATCATTATTTATGTTTAGTAAAAGTATAAATGTATTATTATACCTTTATAACAGTGATAGTTGATAATTTAGATAGTGTTTATGTACAAAATAATAAAATTTATCGTCGGTTCACCGAAAATTTACCGATTTAACCCATCATTCGTTACAATGTGTTGATGATACCAGTTAAAAGTACTTCTCTATTTTTGTATTTCTTGGAAATATCGTTTTCAATCTGAAAATTGTAAAAATGTAATCAATTTTTTATACTTTCAGAATGTAGTTTTAACAATAACTTTGAGTAATAAATTACTTACTTCACTTTGTAATTCTTTCGTTTTCTGTACAACTAATTTTAGTATAGGTCTAAGTGCATCAGCCTGAGAAAGTGTTTCTTCTTGTTTATTTCTCATCGATTGTGCCAAGTCTTGCATTTTCTTAATCATTTTTTGTTTCTGTTTTAAACTAGATGCTAATACATCAACGTATCTGAAAAAATAAAAAAATTGTCAAATTTCACTACGTAAAATATCATCAAAGTTGATTAGTTTAAGAGTTTCATTGTACCTGGGTGAATGTTTAATGCTGTGCAAGTGTTTTAGCTTTGTATCAAGTGCTTCAGAAAGAATAACTTGTACGCTGTCCAACATACTTTGTGTTGTATCCACAGTAGTGTGCTGAAGAGATGCATCTTGCATTTGTGTCATATTCAAAGTATTCTTATTATTTTCATTTTTGAATTCATACAAGCGCATTTTTAAAAAGGCTTCCAGCTAAAGAATGAATTTAAAATTATTTATTTTACATCCATCATATGATGCATTCAATTTTATCTAATTATTTACCTCATAAAGCTGATTAATGAATTCGTTTCGTGTTTCTGGATTATCTAAAACTGACAATGCCTGTGTTCCTGTTGCGTGTCCCCCATCAGTTCCAACTGATTCAACAACAATACCAGATTCTTCCAGAGAAATATTAAAATCTATTGCTTCTTCTGCTGGAACAGAATCATCTGCTACTCCACCCCAATCAATTTCTCCTCCATCTTCTAACTGAATGTCACCTCCAAAATCAATTTCTCCACCATCTAAATCAATATTGTTAAAATCTATTCCTTCAACAGCTGGGCAACCAAAATCAATCTGTAACAGTCATTTTATTTACAAAAAATGTCAATAACTATGATGTAAAACATTTTACATACTTCATTATTTTCGTTATTTTCATCCTCATCTTCTACATCAATATGATAATTAGGCTCAGTAACAGTTATTGGCGCTTCTCCATATGTATATTCATATGTTGTAGTATTTCCTTTTTCTATGAGTGAAATCATAAGTATTAATTAGAACTCATACAAATTTTCAATGCTTGACTCTAAGAATTATACCTATTAAATATTTCAACAATGGCACACATCCTTCATTGCGAGGCATACCATGAGTAAACTGTACAAAAGCATTATAAAATTCAACAACATTTTCTATTCCATTAAGTTGTTTTATAATCTTGTCATAATAAAGAGGTAGATCTATTATTCTTTCAGCCAACTCTTTTTTGATTTTAACTCCTGAGATTCCCAACTGTTTGCATAAATTATTGAATTCAGATTGTAGAAAATGTTCTGATTTTTTGTACTCTGTTTCTTTTTTTTCAAAGTCCTAGATCAAATGCAATACATTTAATGATTATTAATAATAACAGCTTTAAAAATAAATACATGTAAATGAGTAAACTTACAACTTTTATTTGTTCTAACTTTTGTATTTGTTTTTTGAATCCGGGTATTTCATAACTAACATTCCTAATAAGCATAGAAGCAGCCTCTGCAAGGTACAAATTATCCTTTTCATACATGCGAATAATTTCTTGCCAGTCTTTCATTCTTTGTGATCCATACCGACCAAAAAGATTTTTTGTATCTGCCTCTGTCTCTTTTAATATTTCCACAATTTTTTTACAGTGAAAGTAATTTATAACTGAAAATGAAAGAGACTCACTATATTATGAATTTCTAACAATAACAATTCAGTTTATCAATTGTCACATACATGTTCCTGACAGCAGCTTTGTTATATCTTTATGCTCCGGCATGTCTTGAATAGCATTGTTTATTTTCTCCCTTATTTTTAAAATATGGGTTGCCCAATCTTTTTTGCAATGTCTCCTGCTGACAAGCCATTCAAGTAATTTGCCACTGTTTATATCAATTGGAATATCTTGATCCTAAAAATATTAAAATAATTTTCATTTGTTGATTCGATTTTTCATGGTGTTCATTCATAAGCACTGCTAACTTTCAATGTTGTCACGATATCGACATAATTAAATAATATAAATTTTGAAATTAAAGAGATTATAAGCAAATTGAAACATATTTGCAACAACAAAATTTTTTGAATTATAATTTTACCTCCATAATGTCGAATAGCTAATGCGTTACAACAACTAATCACAGCTGGCAGCAAGTGACAGAACAGCAAAACGTCGTCGGTCGTCCAGTTTTACTGCTACAAAAACATACGGGAATTCGACGCGCGAAGGTTATGTTTGTTAGTACTGTGTGTCAGACTCAGCTCAGTGCCTCAGTGTATCAGATACTAACAGTTCATCCGCGAAACAAGTCGGAAGAAACCTGACACGTAGGCGCTTTTTTTTAAGTGCGGTGATTTAATATCATCTGTCAATGTTTTCAATTAATTTATTCATTCGAAAATTATTGAGCTTTCATTCATTGTAATTTTAAAAATATGATGATTATAACAAAGAATAAATGAAAATTGAAGTAAATTAAAAATTTTAATTTGGTTTATTTTACACACATAAATAGTATAGTAGATATAACTCACAATTTCTCAAAACAGACTCAAGAACATTATCCATTTTTTTTTTTTTTTACAGAGACAGTTTAGATTATTGGCAAATGTAATAATAAAACTTTTCTTAATTTAAATAACCACGCATTACAGATGTTCATACATGTATCGTATTTTACAACTCATAGTAACAACATTCTGTGTTTTTATACATCCATACTCAAGCTCTTGAAACTTTGGTGGAGCTCGTTGATCAGAGACAAACAAAAGCTTAAAGTACACATAAATAACAAATTATTCAACCCTAGACTAAATAATTTAATATAATGTAGGTTTTCTGTCTGTGAAGAAGTTTCTAAGAACTAACACTTGAGCAGCGCTGATAACTATAATAGCGATAGCTTCTTGAGCAGACCACCACAAAACTCTTTCATTCAGATCTTCTGCCCTTTTGCGTCCTTGAGCCTCTCTCAAACGATGATGAGTTTGATAATCAAGGATACTGTTCAAATTTTTGTGAATTTCTTGAGCCGATGACTCCATCTGGAAACACGCAATATTTTTCATTAAAATCAAAGAAATGCAGAAAAGTACAGTATGTATTATGAAAATGAGCTTTACCTGTGTCATAACTGTGACGTGCTCACCAAGTCCTGGAAGAGGAAGCTCATCGCCAACTTGAAAATCTATGTACACTAGCTTATGCGAAAAAGTAGAAAATTCATTGCTAAAACAAGCAGTATAAACACCGGACACAGTTGGAGTAAACGTGTGTGCATCGTACTGCATCTTCACTTGTCTATAAATAATTTCTTTTGTGGGAGACTCCAGTGTAACATCAACATCGTACTGGCCACCAGTGACAACCTAAACAAACAATCACATCAAAATATGTCATACTAGGCTGCAGCATGTGTGTGTGTGTGTCAAGTCACTACGGCTCGCAAGCAATATTGTTTGGCATCGGAGAGGAATCTCCGTCAATAAGCCATCAAAGCAGCCGGAAAAGAGCCGAGGTGGCAAGCAACGAACCTGAAACTCCAACGTGGAGGTGACGTTCTTCTCGATCTCCTGGTAGAAGCACTCTTTGGCGTTGTCGGGCAGCTCGAAGGTTAACTCAACGCCAGCCGCCCCGAGGACCAGGCCGAGTATCGTAACCAACGCAGCGATTTGCGAGCCTAGCATCTTGGTCATCGCGGCCTTAACATATGAAGCAACTTTTTGCTAAAGCTGCACTGCCAATTTTCGTGCCGAGAGAAATCGAGCGCGGCGGTGCGTCCGTGTCGTCGTGATCCGGTGCGGGCGTAGAGCTGGATGGGCGCAGACGACTCGCGATGCCGGATGCTTTTTCAATGCAACTTGTTATATGTACTATAGAAATAGCGCTGCTGTAGCTTTGTAGAAAGCACGGGGCAATGCTGCGGCCGCTGCTGCTGCTGATTTCTGCCCGCACATACACACAGCAGCTTTTGCGCTAACACAGTGTTAGATATGGCAAGTTGACATTGCGCACTGCGTGCGTGGATTAACGTGGCCATAATAAACGTGTCGCATTTGAATACGTACGTCATTCGTGTGTGAGCATATTTGTATGAATGTATAACTAATGTAGCGTGTGTATAGGTATCATGCACATTGTCAGGGGTCCGGGAGCTTCGTTTCAATTATCAATGCCATATTATACGATAATGTGTTATAACACCTGCGCTTGGATAATATTTAATTGGCAATTATACTGCAGCAGCTAATCGACCCAAAGTTGAGCGTTGATTGTCACTTAAACAATTAGAAGTCCCATTCAAGTATTTATATTTGAAGTTGTTGGATGCGCCGAGCTACAAATCGTATAGCATTTTTATTTGTATCTCATCGAGCATGTACGGAAAATTTAAAAAAACAACATTTTTCATCGACCATGTGCAATTAATATTATAATTACTTTTTACATTTGAAATTTCGTAAGTATTGTATCGACCGTTGGTAAATTGCGAATATCTTCGCGCAGATTCGCGCCACGTTGTGGAAGATGATTGAGTCGGAGATTAGGCATTGACTTCTGCCGGGAACTTCAAGTTCTTCCCAGAGGAAGTCATGGATCGATTTATGCAAAAGGTACTATACAGATTTTAATTACAGTGAAACACCATGTAAGTGTATAAAGAATTCGGAGTCGGCTCGAGTTGAAATGTTTATAATTTTCTTGAATATTTATTTTTTTCTGACTTATTGACAAAGTAAATAGAAAACTATGATGAATTTTTATTCGATCCATTTTCCGAAAAGCACGTAATCAATAGTACATTATAAAAAGAAAAATATATCTAAAAAGGAAAAACTTACAGCCTTCAATTTTAAAATCAATTTTTTTGCATTCTTGTCAATTTTTGATGTCCGAATCTTTGTTTATTCATCAAACGTTTGCTAAGCACCCAGAAATAATGTTTCAAAAAACAATTAATTTTATATCGCAAAAGTCAAAGAGCCAAGTGTTAAGGTCGAGTATTCATCGACCCAGTAAACGACACGTTATTTTAAAATTGCGTTTTTCTCATGCCACTCTTATTATAGCAAAACTGCAACTAATATGTAAAAATCTTAAAAATCAAGATTTTTCATTCACAGACCAATAGGGAGGAGGTACACAAGGTTCAACTGATAATTGGAATTTTGAAAATTCAACCAGCAATACTTTTAAGAAGGAATTAAAAAAGAATTATTGTTTATGATTTATGTTATATACAAAAAGTGAGTAAAACAGTTTTCTCAAGCACGACGTAATAAATGAAAAGTTGAAATATTTTTATTGTTTTCCAGGAAACTGAAAGATATTCATGTGCACGATTTTCTAAGATTACAAAACGTGTACATGTAAGTGTAGAAGTTTTCCTGCATTCAAATGTTTAACAAATCTTATACTTCTCAGGATCGATTCGATTATCTTCATTATGTGAGCTTTCTGGTTACCTTTAAGACCGTATGATTTATGACAATTTTACATTCGAGTGATTTTCTATGATTATGAGCGGAATTTATGCGAGTTTGAAGATAATTTTTTTGTCCAAATTATGCGGAACAAATTTCACTCTCGATAGGTGTACTTTAATTATGAGCGGTATATATGTGTTTCTTGAGATTATTCTGGTATCCAAATGATTTGTGACAAGTCTCACATTCTAAAGGTTTACGATGATCATGTACTGTCATTATGTGCTCATTGAGGGTACCTTTTTGTCCAAATGATTTATGTCAAACCTCACATTCAAAGGGTTTGTTCCGTTTATGTACCGGCATTATGTGCCTTTTGTGGCTCTCTTTTAGTCCAAATGACTTGTGACAAATCTCACATTTGAAAGGTTTACTCTGATTATGAACGGCATTTATATGATATTCGAGGTGATATTTCCGTCCAAATGATTTGTGACAAATGTCACATTCAAAGGGTTTGCTATAACTATGTACTTCATTCATGTGACGCTTAAGGCTGGTTTTTTTACCAAATAATTTGTGACATATCTCACATTCAAATGGTTTGCTCCGATTATGTACTGCATTTATGTGCATTTTTAGTACATGTTGGTATCCAAATGATTTGTGACAAATCTCACATGCGAAAGGTTTATTAAGATCGTGTACTGTATTAACGTGACGTTTGAGAACACCTTTGTGTCCAAATGATTTGTGACAAATCTCGCATTCAAAGGGTTTACTTTGATTATGTACTGCATTTATGTGTTTATTGTGGTTACTTTTTTGTCCGAAAGATTTTTGACAAATGTCACATTCAAAGGGTTTGCTACGATTATGTACAACATTTATATGCCTTTTGAGATCCGCCTGGTATCCAAATGACTTTTGACAAATGTCACATTCAAAGGGTTTGATGAGATCATGTATTACTTTTATGTGTCTCTTGAGTTTACTTTTATCTCCAAATGATTTATGACAAGTCTCACAGTCGAAGGGGTTGCTATGATCATGTACTGTTCTTATATGTTGATTGAGATTACTCTTGCGTGAAAATGATTTGTGACAGATTTCACACTTGAAGATTTTTTTCTGATCTTGTATTGAATTTATATGCGTTTTGAGATTACACTTGTATGATAATTTGGTTTGAATAGTTTTTCTGATTTCAACCTCCTTATGCTCGTCAAATTTCAATCGGTATTCGACTTGAAATGGACAATTATTATGATAATCGTAATCTTTTTTTATCGAAATTATCGGATCTTTATCGTTTAAGTAACTGGTCTGAATTTGGTTTTCTACTTTCACAATTGGTGGATAATTCTGAAACTCAGTTTTGCAGATGGTTGTCGATAGAGACGGCAGTTCAAGTTTAACATCTTTGCACTCGAATTCTATGGTCACCTTTTCACCCAACTTTTCGTTCAAAGCAACAGCTTTGTTAATATGATTTCCCTAAAATTAAAAGTATTTAATAGTTTTTGATAGTGGAAAATTAGAATTCAATTCATAAGTCATTTAACTCACTATAGATTCATGAAACGGGAATGTTTTAAAAATTTCTGCTTCGGGAGAATCAACTGTATCAAAAACATGATCATTATCGGCTTTCAGCCAAGCATCATTCGTTTCTTCTTTTACCCTGAAGAATAATCAAGTTTGATGAAGCAATAGGTTTAAAAAATATGATGGCAAGCACAAAAGAGTCATACCTGACTGTATCCTCTATGTTTTCCATTGCTAATTAGATAATATATATTTACTGTGAATTTTCACAATTCACACTGAAAAAATATTTTAGGTTAAGAGCCTCGAGTTGCCAGCACCTTTACCTCGATTTCACCTAGACACTTTGACGGGTATAATTTGTAAACACTTGCTTATTACTGCAGGAATTCATATCCTCGTTAGCGACTGAACGTACTACTCGATAATCTGTGAGGTGACCCCACGATTGAGATAGCTCCTTAGCGACACTATCCCCTTCCACCGTCGATTAACCGTAGGTACACCGTAACCGTAGGTCGTATGCTTATACATGTCCCATACCGTCCTAATACGTGTCAAATGGACAAAATTAGTCCACGGTCAGTGTACTCAGTTATGTGCAATGCGACATAAGCACTTGGGTGTCCTTGAAATTACACCAGAATTATCAATGAAAATTCAATATCTTTGAAATTTTGAATCTGTGAGCAGGATTGTCAAGTTTGTAATAAAATGACAAGGGAATTCTTTTTAAATAAAATAAGATGAAAATTCGATAAAAAAAGTTTAAGAATCAAAAAACCATATCATAATTATTTTTTATAACAAGGAAATTAAATTTTTGACTTGAAAATATGTTTCATTACATTCTTGGGTTATTTTAAATTCCTGTCAATGCCCCTCTTGGCGTAACATAATAATATATCAGTCAAAATCATTGTAGGGTAAACTGCCCAGTTTCTGACCACCTACCAGTTAATGACCACTAGATGAATAATTACTTATAAAATGAATATACGAATTTTAATCTAATTTATAATGTTTGTCCAACAGTGAGCAATTTTATACCTACAGTTTGATCCAACTTTCGACCCATATAAATTATATTAACTATAAATAAACAAGTATTGAAAAATTTTTTGCGATCATTAACTGGACAAGGCGTCGATTGGCATACAGCTAATTAATGACCACTTCTTTGTACATACAATAGTGTACAGATGAGTTTTGCCATTCATTTATTTAGTCTGATTTTTGAATAAAATCAATTTAAACGGTTCTGATTCGACCAGCAAGTAGCAAGGATCTATGATTAGATTTGATTATGTAAACAAAGGGTAGTGTTTAATTTTGATAAAAACTTATAAGAGAGTATATCGGTCATTTACTGGATGTCGCCCGGTCATTTACTGGAGATATTTTCGGCAAGTGGTCATTAACAGGCGTTTTCAGGTAACTCGTGAAATCATAATTTTTAATAACATTAGCGAATCTAAAATAATTTTCTTGTATTTTTAATTGGTTTAACATTTAATTAACTACGCGATGATCAGTTTTTTTCTAAACGCAATCATTCATTTTTTCTAGTTTTTCTAACGCTGAAAAACAACAATTCGGTCATTAACTGGGCAGTTTACCCTATCTAATTATTAATGATTGAGGGATAAAGAGAATTGAAAAACTTGCATCGATCGATGACGCATAAATATTACAAAATTTTCACATTATTTTTACAAAAATTCCAACGATAACACAAAAGTTGAATCAGTGGCGGTACCATAGGTGGTTTTCATTGGTGTTTCTTTCAGAGAAATAGCAAAGAGTAATGAATAAAACAATAGTACATGCAGTGTCGTGGATGCTTCTATAGGTCATTCAGAACTGTCCCAAACATATCCGCTGCTGTACATACTCGCGCGAAGCAACAGTTGCAGCCGCGTCAGGCGCTCCGTAAGCTCCGCAATCGTAGGCGCAGAACTAAAAATCGCACGCACTGCCTCGTGCGCGGACACAATTCGAATCGTTGCGAACGGGTTGCACGCACAAATAGAGAAGCACACGGAGGCGAGGTAAAAATGAAAAAAAGAAGCAGTATTCCACCGTATGGGAAGCAAACTCGGTTAACCTTCAATTAAAGAGGACCTCTCGCCGTGGTACTTCATCTTCTAACGTATTATACACAGCCGCAATGCACTACGCACACACACACATACGAGAGAGAGAGAAAGATCTTCAATAAGAGCAGTAAAAGAAGAGCGGCCTCTCCTGCCGAAGATTGAATTACACTTCGAATAACAAAATTCGATTCGGTCGGTCGCGCGCAGCAGCGGCAACGGCACAGCAGCAGCAGCAGCACACGCCGAGCATCATCATCATATGTATTATAATATAATCGAAGACGAAAAATAAAATCAAAACGAAAAAAGTAAGAGCAGGCAGAAACAATGCTGCGCGTAAAAAAAAGACGAGAGAGCGAGCGTGTGTCGAGTGACGTGTGCAGTCCGCGACTCACCGGATCACCCTGAGAAAGAGCATGGGATGGAGCAGCAGCAACGCCAGCCTCGAACTACTGCTGCACGAGCACAGCACTGATGGGTACGTAGATGCCGAAGGGCCGTCGCGACGATTCGTGGAAGCCGATTCAATTCGGCGCCTTATAAAGTACACCGGCACTGCTGCTGCTGCGTTAAAGCGCGCGCGGCAAGAGCTTATTCAGTCTTTGGCTCGCGCGCGGGGGTGGGATTCCGTATTATTGCGCGTACGTACGTGTGAGTGCGTATTAAACGCAATGTATAATCTCTTGTATGTATTTCGACCAATGCGATCGTCGTCGAGGCCGTCGTGGTTATAAATATATGCACTCGGTGGCTTCATTCATCCCCGCATGGGCCGCGACGCGAGGCCATGGTCGCAGACACACGTGGAAATCTCCAATACATGCATACGCAAACGAGCGATGAGAAAGAGAATCTCTCCTCTCCCGTGTACATACATCATATGTGTGTGTACCGAAGAAAGGAGAAGACTCGCCAATGAGGAGCAAAATAATGAAAAAAAAAAAAGTAAAGAAGAGAATGAGAAAAGATCGGTGAACCTGCAGCACATACAGCCCCGCTTCTGTTCAATGGATTTAAAGGTATTGCCACATATTATGTACAAATGGGTAGGTGGTACTTACCGTTACTCTATCGAGAATTAAAAGTGCCATATTCCTTTTAAATGGTTCGCTTCATTCAAGCTTCGAGCTGCTCTTCGGCACAGTGCCATATTATATGCGCCCTGGCCGACCCCGTGCGACCAGTTAAGTAAAATTGAAGCGAAGAGAAAAAAAAAATTGGCCTAGGAACATCTCAACCGTCGCTGTATATCTTCGACTCAGGGGGCCTCGAACGTTTATCTTCGCGTATATAAATACAATACAATGTAATATTAAAAGGCGGCGATTGAGCTGTCGTCGATTATTATTCAATCGCTGAGGGACCTTCGCTATCGGAAATTCGATAGGAGCTCGTCTCGTGACTTGACTAGCATATTATTACAATACAGTGTGCAGCGGCAGCGGCAGCAGCAGCAGCTCTTCATCGAAAAGAGTCAAACTTGAGACGCTTGTCAAGATGCCCCGAGTACCGCCACTGTGTCGTCCTCGTTGATCATCATAGGTATATGATACACTCGGCTATATATAGACTTTCAATCGATTTGATTGCGGCTTTTCGCGCCTCTCGCAGGGCGAGTTACATCACAAACTTCTCATATCGCGAAATCGTCGAATAGAAAGAGACGATGAGCGTCAGGACGATCGGAGAGAGCTGCTGGCCCGAAATTCTCGTATTACTCGGTCCGCCCGGGGGTAGCCTCGATGTCGCGGAGTCTCAAAAACGTCGGCTCGAATCGACCTGTATATTATACACGCAGACACACAGGTACTCGCGCGACTATAAGTAATAGCTCACATGTAAAAATTTGCGCTGCGCGGTCCTAAGCGAAGAAGAGAAAGAGACCGAAGCCATCCGAGCGGAAAACTTGGAGCGGCCGAAGTTTTGTAAGTTCGTGCGTGCGCGTTTTAATATATGTTAAAAAACTTCAAGCTTCGGGACCCGATCCCACGCGGACGAGCGAAGTAAAAGGGCGACCCGCGCCGAGCCGAAGAAAAAGAAAACCGCGCGGGCCTACATATTATACGTAGAGCACAGAAGACAAAAAACGAACTTCGTAATTCGAATAGGGCCCTCTTTTAAATTCACGAGACTATGTGCGCCGATTCGCGGTAAACGCGCGCGTTCTTCTTTCTTTCTCTGACGTATATGTATAAGATCGACGCGCGCGCGCGTTAGAGGTTTATTAAGCTCGCCCGAGACCTATATATGCTGCACACAGAACACAAACGGGCAATCGCCGCGAAAGAAGTTTTGTCAAATTATAAAATGCAGGTGTATTCTGTCGTCTCGAGCGTGTGTTGCAAAAAAAAAAAAAACAAGAAAAAAAAAACATAATAAAACCGGGTGGTGAACAGCTCGTGCTGCAGTCCAAAACTTCGGTTTCTCGAGTTTCGCTTATACTTCACAGCTATTGCACACGCGCGCACGACATCTCTCGTTTGATCGGTATTATGTATGAAAATAGAAGCTCCGACGTACAAAGTGCTGATATCGGGCGATTCTTCTTAAAATATTTACTATTATAGCGTACGGCGTGTGTGCAGTGCAGTGCAGCAGCTGCACAGCCTATAGCTCTGCAATCGAATTACTATCGTAAGGAGTAAAAAAGATAATAATAACGTAGTACTATATGCCACACACGGCACGAGTCGTGGTAGCAGCAATAGTAGTAGTACGGGGCAGTTATTATAGTAAACGAGTTGTAAGCCTCGTATCGTAATCTGCGCCGCGCTGCAAAAACACGCGTATCGTATGATGCCTCGCCTGCGCGCACACCTTGAATTGCATTCCGCGAACTTACTATACTACGAGCCGTACAATAACTCCCGCGCGCGCTCGAGCTCGAGCCCTGCCGCTGCACCGGCACTGCACCGCGCGACGATCGGTATGGTATATAGTATCTTTGCTGCGCGTCGCTGCACGACGCGAGCGCAGATACGCCAATGGAGCAATAACAAAAGTTGCTTCCTCGCGCGTAAAGCGATATGTGACGTAATCGAGAACGTATATTTAAAAAAAAATAATAAAACTTCCGTAATCGTAGTTATCGTACGTATACTTATATACGTGTGTCGAAGGAAGAGAAAAAAATTGATTTCCACCTTATACATTGCGTAGCGCAGCGGTGAGAGTCGATTTTTAACGCGACACCCTACGTCGAACAATTATTACGTGCACATGCACGCACGCTCACGCGTGAAGCTCGATGCTCGATCGGCTGCCAGTCATAACTGCATTCGTACACTTGCATATGTGCACTACCTCTGTATGGTTGGCGTATCGCGTATCAACGCCACGCACGGCGCAAAGACTCAATTATCCGTGCGATAAGCACGCAACTCGTGAAATTGAACGAAAGGAAAAATCAGTCGAACTAAGCAGATTTATCGCTTGTGCAGTATAGGTGACTCGAGGAATTCCAAAAAAATAAGTCGTCTTCGAAAGAGTGAAAATTTATCACGAAATAGGTGCCCCCTGGAAACGTTCGGTGTCAATTATCAATGAGTGAAAGAAAGAAAATTTTATAAAGGAAATATAATGCAATATCGATTGGGTATAATTATGATCCCCTCCTCGAAAGCAGCATCAGCATCGATCTAAAGTCAAATAAATCAAAAATCACGCGCTCGCGCACTACTATACGAGTACCGATCGCGCGGCCAGATTAAAAAGGAGCTGCAAACATCAGATCCTTATCGCATTAAACAAAACTTCCAATTACACAAATCTCGAGTAAACAATCTGAGCTGCCGCTCATGCTGCGAGTGCGACGGTACGTACATTTTTATAGTATATCCTCGTGCGCGCGGTACACACCCCACTATATATACATATCGCGCAGTAACGGCGCAATAAAAGACATAGCTGTGTGCGCGATAAGCATCACCCTCTCGGTCTGCTCAAATCAGTGAGCTGCAGCAGCAGCAGCAAAAAGTGCGTAATGAAGACGACTGTATACGAGGTACATCATAATGAATATCGTTAATATATACGCGGGCGCGTCACGCCGAGCTTGGCACGCGCGCAACAAATTTTCTCCGGCATAAAGCGCACATGAATGTATCGCGAAAAGAACAGAAGGAGACGGGATAAGCTCGAGATTCGCGAGTCAGGCACGCGTTAGTATAATTAATATGCTCTCGGCTTTTTGCCATCGAGCCTTTTAATTAATACCGACCTGTCGACGAGGCGCGTCCATGTACCTGCTCTGAGCGATGCGGCGGGCTTCTCTTCTTCTTTTTTTTCCCCTTCTTACCTTGGCTCTTGGAGTCCATAAAAATATCTCGTGCGAGCTCGGTTGATAGCCGCAAGTTTTCTCCGTGTGGGGTGGAAAAGTATCTTTTCCGAGAAAATGTGCATCAAACATATCTTGGCCGCGTGACTGAGCTTGATTTATTTTCTCTTCGTAAGATTTTCAGATTGGAGGATTTAATTTTTAATTTGTATATAAAATAACACAAGATTTTTGATTGTCATGTTACATAATTTATGTAGATTTATTCGTTTATCGACATCAATAATAATAGCTTATTATCTATAATATATTATTTACATAATATTAAAAAATAGTAATTTCTAATTCATAGAATGTAATAAAATTATAATAAAAAATAGTTCAATATAATTCTAAAATATTCTTCGTTCTTTTTCAAACGTTTTTTTTCTTCGATTCGTCTTGACCGTTCTCGTCCGCGGTGTCAGTTTCGCTATCATTCGACATGCTATCATTCAAGCTGGTTTCCGATTTATACACATGGAACATGTATTTGACTTTTTTTCCTCTTTTAGAATCTCGGATTAAAATCTTTTTGCACGGGATGAATCTTTCCCCCTCGAAGGACTCGTAAGCTGGAAATGAGGATGGTACCGACGCGTGTCGCATTTTCATCTGTTTCTTCGGTAACTCGCCAGAACTATCATCCGTGCTAGAAGAAGCTCGAGGTCTGTCCATTGGTTTCTTCAAGCCTGATTGTTCTCTCGGTTCTTTTGGACGGGCACCAATTGAAGTCCCAGGTATATTCAAACTTGATTGTTGTCTCGGATCTTTCAGACGGGCACCAGTAAAGATCCAAGGTATATTCAAGCTTGATTGTTCTCTCGTTTCTTGTGGAAGGGCACCACCCGAGGCCCCAAGTATATTCTCTTGCGCCAATCCTCCGCGAGCGGCATCTGCTGCGGCACTTTCGGACGCCGATCGCCTACTTTTTTCTCGTGCCTTTTCTTTTCTCGAGCCTTTTGGCTTCTCGCGATATTCGTCTCGTCGAGCGGTCGCAGTCTCGCCGTTATCAAAGACATTGTCCACCCATTCGCTTTCGCCTCTTGGGAAGTTGCTCTCCTGCAGAATCAACGGGTGCTGAGCCAAGTGCAAGACGTCACGGACTGTTTGCTTCACCAAGTTTTTGAGCTTAACTTTTTCGCAGTTTTCCACGGACACTTGGATGTCTTCCTCTCGTACAAAAACATTTTGCGACAAATCGATGACCGCCTTGCGGGTCTTCGGCGACAGTTGTCCTATTTTGCTTACTCCTTTTTCCTGGTTTCGTCTGATTCGGATACTCGAGACCTTTCTGAGGGCTTTTTTCAGCGTCTCACCGAACACTTTGTTTCTATGCTCTTTTCTTTTTTCCACCGTTGCTTCGTCGGCGATGGGATATTCGGGACCCTTATGGTCTTTATAATGCGCATACTTTAAAGTTTTCGGATCGTATTCTATGAGGCTAACGTCAAAACCTTCAGCGTTGGACGGGTCATCGTGAGCTGGTTCTTCTTCTTCCTGGGACGGCTCATCTTCGCTCAGTGATCTTAATTGTCTTTCACGCTTAGACATGGGTATTTTGAATTGCGGCCATTTGGGATTATTGGGGTCCCTTGGATTGTAATATTTTCCCAATGGCATCGAATCCGGTGGCCTATAATCATGTCTAGGCAACATTCGACTAATATCTAGAGCATCTTCTCTCCTGCGGAACTCTTCTAACAGACGCTTTTTTTCTTCCTTTAGCTCATCGATTTTTTTAAGAATTTCAGGATTTGCTCTCATTTTTGGCGGTAAACTACTCATGCGATCTTGAATTTCTGGCCCCCTGTATCTTGGTGGCCGAGCGACTGGATTCTCTTCACTCGAATGTTCATCGGACGAAGCTTTGGCGGAACCGTCGGGAGTATCGGGCAATTGATAAGGGTTCGGTATGGTTGGCGTTATACCTACAAAATCTTGAAGATTGGCGGGCGAATCTCTCCGCGCAGGCGGTACATTTTCCTCGGAGGATTTCGAGCTATATTGAGGCGCTGAAATTCCGCCACTCATGCCCCTACTATCAAATTTTTTTCGTGAATGTTCAATGAAAAATTGTTCCTCTTCTTCTTCACTTCTACCCGAAGACGTTCCAGTATGATCCGACTCCCCTTTCAAAAGATGCTCTTCCAATATAGATCCTGGAAGTACACTTCCTCCACCTGGAACAGTGCTCGTGGCTTTTTTAATTGCTCCGAACACATCGAAGATGTTAGCTTTCCGGCCGGCGTTTTCTTGCAGCTTGCGCTTTTCGACTTCGACCTTCTCGAGAAAAGCTTGCCTCAATTGTTCCTCGGTCATATTTTTCAGACGCTGTTCTTCCTTGTATTCCGGAGTATCCTCGTACGCTGGCTCTTGAGCTCGACGTGGCTCTTGAGCCCGACGTTGCGGCCGGGGCAGAGTAGTAGGCCGACGACCAAAGTTCGGACTCGTGGGTGACAATTTTACTTTTTTGAGTACGGACTGACCGGGTGGCGTTACCTTATCGACCATCTTCATCATATTTTCTAGCGGAGAATGCTGCGTAATTTCCGGACTTGTATCGGGCGTGATTCCCGTTGGGCTTGGTGGTTGGTATCCGCGTCTTCGAGCCGGAAGACCTTGACTTCCGGGAGACGGACTCGCAGTGGACGAAACTACTGGAGGAGTTGTTTCGATTGCGGAGTCCGGGCTGATTTCGGGCCGGACTGCTTGGCCTTGAGCCGGGCTAGGACTTTGAATCACCGAACGCCGGCTAGCAGCAGCAGCACCAGCCGTATCGTCGAGCCCAAGTAATAAGTCTCTGAGCCTAGACTCACCGCGTTGTGCCCGACGTAGTGCCTCGGAATAACTCTGAACTGCCCCGCTCTTATCGGCCGGTGTTTGTCCTCTCCTCGTGTCGACACCGTAGTACGCGCTCGACCTCGGGCTCAGTGGAAACAAATGATTCTCGATCAGTACGTACGTGATCGAGCCAGGGTGAGGGTAAGCTTCGAACGGTCTAATGTCAAACGATGCCGGACGTCCGACCGGTGGCTCTGGAGCCGGACGATTCGGTTCCGCCGCTGGAGCAGCAGCTCGCCGCAGAGTAACTGGACTCTGAGTAGGCGTGAGATCCGTCGGTAGATTTTCAGCAGGACGATTCGGCTCCGCCGATGCGGCAGCAGCTCGCCGCAGAGTAACTGGACTCTGAGTAGGCGTAAGAACCATCGGTATACTTTGAGCTCGATCGGCTTTAACCGGAGTGGACCGCGACGTACGAGCCGGCGAGCTTTTGGTGGGTGTGACTTTGAGCGCTTGGCTCCGAGCTCGATTGATTAAATCTGCGGCGGATAGACTCGACGTTGGCGCGGCCGAGCTCGTTGCAGGAGGTCTCTGCGGTGGAGCCAATTTGTCTTGATTCTGAATGAGAAACTCCGCGGCACGCTGACCGCCTACCGGAATCGTATTCATGATATCTTTGAGCGGAGACTGATTGGCTGGCGGAATTGTATCGAGCTTATTTTTACTCGAGCTTGTACTGTCCGGTCCCGAGGAACTGTCGGGTCGTTTTCTCCGCATTTTTCCAATCAATTGGGTTAATCCCACAAAGTCAAATACTTTCTTTTTTGTCGATTTACCTGGATTCTCTTTCTTTTCTTCTTTTTCGGGACTATTCACGTCGTCTCCTACTTCTTCTTCATCTTCTTCTTCGTCGGTGTCGTCGTCCTCTGTCTCCCCCTCGCTTTTGAACAGAGTCTTCGGAGTCAAATGTTTAGCGAGCCGCCTGCTGGCCCTTCGTTTTTCGCTTATCGTCAGGTCTTCGATCTTCCTGAATTTTCCTCTGCCGCTTCCCTTGACCTTCTGCTTGTAGGCGTCCTTGGACTTCCTGTCCGCCTGGATGATCAGGTGGCACCCGGAGCAGAAGAACTTGTGCAAGCCGTGAACCGAGTCCAGGTGCGCCAGATAGGCGGCCTCGCACGTGAACTTCTGCTGGCAAGCGGCCGCGACGCAGACAATCGTCGAGGGTCCGGGCTTGCTAGGCCTCGTCGTTCCGGGGTGGGACAGCTTCATGTGCGCGATCATGCACTCCTGCTCGGGGAATACCGCGCGGCAGCTGGCGTCGATCAGGCACTGGAACAGACCATTGCGCCGGAAGATCTCTCCGCACCTCTGGCATTTTAGCAGAAGATCTTGCGTCGCGAAACGCGGAATCTGCGATCCTTCTTCTCCGTCCGCGGGCTGCTGCGGCTGATCCTGTCTTTGCGGAGTGTTGTCGGCCATTGTTGTATGCTTATTTGAATGAATCTTCTTACTTTGAGTTATACAGATACCGTAGCGTCTGGCGGACGATGTATTTTTATGAAAGTTTACAACTTTCGGATGGTCGATAGATTGTATTTTTATAAAAATTCATCACCCGTTTTACGCGGGCGCGCGCGCGAAATATTCATTCAACCGCTTGCGATCGACGGTCGAAGACTAGAGCGATATTTTGGTAACGCGAATGTGCGAGCTTACGCGCTCTGTTTACATTCGGAGAGTAAAATAGAAAGCCGACGACTGCCAACGACGATACACGCTACGTTTAATTTGTAAATAATTTACGTCGATGAGCAAAATTTTGAATTCGTTTGAAAATTTTATACAAGTAATAACGATCGATCGATAATATTAGCGCGAATCAACCATCGAGCGAGAGCCGATCTCTCAGCTCGATCGTCGATGAAGATTTTACGCATCGAAGCCGTGTACACAGAGAAATGAAAACAATGACCAGAAAAATATAAAGAGAGAAAAATGGCGCGGTTGTATTGGCAATCGAATAGCGCGAGAAACGCCTCGCTCGATCGAAGCTCGGGATATTCCTGCACCCTTTGGGCTGCAGCTATGGTATAATGTATACATAATCGAAAATACACTTACACCCGAGATAATACCCGGGCTCGGGGAGTCCGTATTATAATATAACGAGGCGGGCGAAGAAGAAGAAGACCAGCCGAGAGATGCGATCGGCCCAATTTCCTGTTCACGTACCTGTGGCAGCGACTTCCATTGCTGTATACCTACCACTATTACATGCCTGTGTGTTGCTGCTGCACCTATATACGCAAGCATAGGGTGCATTTGCTTTTATTTCTCTCGCTTCTCTTTCTTTCGCAAATTTGGCGACTTATTTTTTTGCATTTTCATACAGCGGCCGATCACGGGGGTCTCTTTCTCTTTTCTCTTTTGTTCTTTTTTACTTGTCGAATTGTCGCGCCGGCACCTCCGACTCCACCCGCACTCTACACTTACGCCTATAAACAACGCCTTCTTATATGCCCTACAAATCATTCGACACTCGCGTACCTTTCCTTTTTTACAATACCGCTTTATTTTATTGTATTATCTTTCTTTTCGTTAGAAATTACTATCGGTCAATTATTTTCTCTCTTTACGTACGATATAGAAAATAGTTTCGGCCGTATTTTATTTATACCTAATGTATACCACGCGCTTGCATTATCATTGCGACTCATGCACGCAGGCATACACATAAAATGCAGAATGCGGCCGGGCGTCCCTCGTCGTAATTTCACTCGACTTCCCGAGAAGAAGTTTCCTCGGAGGTCTATGCACACACGTGTATAAGGGCAGGATGTTTTGGTGAAGGCAGTATTCGCGCGGCTGCACGTAAGAAAATCACGCATCGTTGATCCGCGCTGCACGCTATATATATCGTATACACAATGCGAATACTGTCGCGCAATCGTAGCTTGATGACTCGAGAGAATAGCCATGCAGCTGCTGAAGAAATTATTTGCCTGAAAGCCACCGCCGGCCCAGCCGTCAATGGCGATCGAGGATTATCGCCGTTTCAACGAGGGACATTATATTTGCATTCATTCGGACATGACGGAACGTGCCTCGAACTTTTCGACTATAGGATATAACTACGCGATAATATAATATGCGACTTGACTTCGGAGTAATAATATTTAAAAGCCGCCGCGCTGAGCGTACGCGGTAGCCGTAAAATGAGTCGTAATCGTTTTTCCGCCTGCTTAACTCAATTTCATCGCTCTCGTAAGCGATTCATTTATTCATAATTATGCATACCTCGGCGGCCAACGTGGCAATTATAATTAATTTAATAGTTGCAAAGCCTATGATTTTCTTGTAAAGACTTAATTATAAGCTTCTGACTTGTGAACGTGTCTATTCAACGCCTCGCGCGCCCTTTATTATCCGCCTCGCACACGACTCGGCCTGATATCCGAGCGATCGTACAATATAACGCGCGAAAAATCGAGCCCCCCACGCGCGCTCGTCTCGATGTTTATTATGTGTATGTAAAAACCCGCGAAAAGAAAAGTCGTAAAACAATCGTCCTGCGCGCAGTTCGAAATTATGCGCGTATTATTACTCGAGCTCAAGGATACACCGTACGTACAATAAGCTCACTGGAGCCATGCGTGCATGTGTGCATTATTGCTACAGCATACGCAGTCGAAATAATGGCTGCGATGTTTACTGCCGCGATGCAATAATACCAGTACGATGATGACGAAGACGACGACTCTCTTTCTTCCTCTGGCCGTGAGCGCGCCAGCCAACTTTGAGCGCGAAATTCTCGCGCGCATTTCCTCCGCTCTCTATACTACTGCCGCGTGTGCAGTCGAAACAAAAGCGCGCGCGCGCGCGGACCCATGCAGCGGCGCAGTGTGTTAATGCGGGCCCACAGATGCGACCGCCAACAGCGACGGCATTGAAAAAACTGCAGCTTATGCACATAATACCCATCGTTTTTGCATAGCACGTACACTTGCTTCTCTACCTGTGTGTGTGTGTGTGCAGGCGTCATTTTTATGCTTTTCGTCTTTACGAGTTCTAAATGCCCGCGAGAAATAAGAGCTTCTCGGTGCCCGTGCGCGCGACTGCATACAGTATATAAAGAACTGTCGTTTAACAAAATTGCACGCGTGCCGCTTTTTTCACCACCAGCTGACGGCCGTTGTTTATATCGTAGGTTTCTTTTGCACGTGCTCGTACCGCGTTTCAAGCTGAAGATTGCACTTTGTATATCATTTACATAGACATGGACAACTGCGAAGTAGTAAGGCGAAATAAAAAGTCATCGACGTCTAATTCATTGTCTATTATTATTATTCACGCATCATTTTTTTTTATTTTACAAATTGAATGATTCATATTTAACTAGGTCTATAATAGGTCGTTGCTCCAATGTTATTCAAATATAAGAACTAGCCTGGTATGTATGATACATATTGAATCATATAATATTAATAATTATTATACAATGAAATTACTGACTTAAAAGCAATCAAAGAACTTTCGCGCTTACATTATGTATATATAATAGATATAGTTCATTTATTGTTCGAAAACAAAATCTCATCAGATTTTCTACAACGAGAGCTTACAGTCAGGTTTCGTGTGCTCTTTGCAAGAGGAAAAATTTACAAGATTAACATTTTGTTTGTCGAGACAGCGAATCTTCCATAGACTTAAAAAATTGATCTCGTTTCTATTCATACGTAGTATAATAATAGAATATGTTACAAAATACAATCATTTTTTATGATATTTAAAATTAACGTTCATGTAGTCGCCAACAATTTCTTTTTACACTAAAATATATAAAAAACGACTCAATAAACTGTCTCGTGCTCTCATCAACTTATCAAATACTTATAACAAGTTTATACTACAAATCGACGCCCCTTACGAAAAGTGGGGAGTTTATGTGTTAACTTGAATGTAAATTTCCTACTTTTCGTAAGAGGCTTCGAAATTGAATCGCACTCTACAGAAGATTCGATTGTACAAAAATAGATTTCTTTTTGCTTGTCCACTACCAGCATACTACATGTTCTATCAATTTTCACGTTAATCTAAACCAGAATTATCTCCAGTCTACAAATATACAAAAGTGCGAAGCTACGGATTAATTTTTTTTTTTTTTTCGTTAAAAAAGATATCGCTTGCAGCCGGCCGCGCCGCACTTGCATCGAATGTTTCCCTGATCGAGCTTCTGGCCCTGCGAATTGTAATCGAACGTGATCTCCTCGTTCTGCTTGATGTCGCGGGTGGCGAACAGAGCGAGCTGCGGCATGTCCGGATCCATGCAGTTGATCCAGACGGCGTAGACGGCGAGATTCGGCTCGCAGGAGTGATTGATGAAGTGCGACACGTTGCCGCGCTCCTCGGCGTCGACCGTGTACTTGCACGGGCTGCCGTCGGGCTCGTTGTAGTCCAGATCGAAGAGGTAGGTGCGACCGGTCTGCTCGTGCTTCTTGCTGCGCACGCCGGCCACCTCGTTGGTGATGACCTCGCCGACGTACTGTATGACGAAGGTGCCCTTGGTGATGATCCGCAGCGTCTTGACGCCCCAGCCCCGGCCGTTGTCCGTGCGAAAGATGCAGAGCTTGGCATTGGAGCCCTTCTGCACGACGCGATTGCGGCAGTCGTCCGAGCAGCTGCAGCGCTTGTTGCACTCGTAGATGGGCGTGCCGGGCTTGACGCGGATACGGCCCGTGGCCGTGTACGGTAGCAACGCGCCGTACTGGGCGTAGCAGCAGTCCCTCTTCTTCCAGTCGCAGCTGTCGCACCCGCAGCCGATTATCGGGTCCTCGGGTATGATGACGCCCTCCGTCGCCTGGTAGACGTTGATGTACGTGAAGTTGGCCGGCGGTCCCTCCAGGTCCACGTCGTTCTCCACCTTGATGTTCGGCTGATTCTTGGCGATGTCGTTCATCTCGTCCTCCCAGTCGGAGAGGGTCTTGAGCTGCTTGACGCGCTCCTGCTTGGTCAACACGTGAAACACCTCGTCCTTCAGGTCCCGGAGGACTTCCACGCTCCAGGCGCTCGTCGGCGATTTGATGAACTTGGACAATTTCTCGTAGAGCGGATCCCAGTTGATCGGCTCGTCGATGTTGCTGTTGTGTTTCTTGAGCTCGAGCATGTAGCGCACCATTTGTCCCCGGTTGGGCCTGTTGAAATTCACCAGCTTTCGAAAGGTCTTGACCATCTGGAAACGCTGGTCCTCGAATTCGAATACATCCAGCAGGTTTTTGCACTTGAGATTGCGCTTAGGCTCCCACGAGTTGAAATCCTCCGCCCAGCCTTTCCACTTGATGAGGTAGTAAGTCGTGTTGTTCGACACCATCTTGTCCAGTATCGCCTCGACCTCGAACTCCTCTTTGACCACCTCTCGCTTTATGTACTTTCTCGGTTGTTCGCTGTCGTTGTCGTTGCTCTCGTCGTGCTCGTTGTTCTCGCGACTGCTCGAGGATAGATCGAGCGACACCCGCTTCATTTTGACCCGAACCTCTTTCCAGACTAATTTTTTGCCGGTGAGCGGACAGATCTCGGGAAATTCCGAGGTATCTGTTGCCGTCGTCGTCGTAATCGTAGTCGCTGTGTCGCTGACATCTTCGTCAACGTCTTTGGAATTGTCCAGTTCTTCGATCGCCGATCCGTTCGGCAGTTCATTTTCTTGTTCAATGTCTTTGGAACTATCAAGCTCACTATTCAAAGTCCCGTCAGACACTTCATTTTCTTGTTCAATATCTTTAGAGCTATTGAGGTCAATATTCAGCTTCCCATCAGAAAGTTCACTTTCTTGTTCAATATCTTTAGAACTATCGAACTCTCCATTCAGTGTCCCATTCAACAGACCATTTACTTCGATATCTTTGGAAGTGTCCAGCTCTCCGTTCACCAGGTCATTTTCAACAACCCTATTGCGCTTCTTCTTGCTCTTTGATTTGCCATACCTCGACCACATATTACCTATTTTCACGTTTGTGGTAAACCGATTTTCTTATATTTTCTCCAGCGGGTCGTTTCTCTTGCTTTTTTAAACTTCTTTGTCCTTGTCATTCAAGATAATATCTGAAACAATAAAAGAAAAAACAATCAAATTAATACACCAATCGTTAACATTAATTAACTTATATGAAATACTGTCGCAAAGGTAAACGAACTGCAACGACAATAAAAGTGTGCATGATTTATGCGTGTGAAGCGAAAGGATAAGCATAGAATAATTGGTCTGAGAAACTATTTGTGTACGGATCCTAATTCGTCTCATTCAATAAAAATACCTAAATTTTGTAACGTCTGTGTCTTTTTTCGGCCGATGTAAACAAGCTCGTCTCAAACGCGCGAACGACTCTTTTAATTGAGTGAGTCACGATCGAGCGAATAAAGTATGTATCATACTTGACGATGCAAAAGTATATATACCAAGAATCAAGCCGGCGCACAAACAAACTGGTTACCTCATTACTCCCGTTAACCGATTAAGTTTTGGCGACGATTATCGAGTACGAGAAACGCTTCGAAAGAGCCGAAATCTCGGATAAAAAAATGAGCTTATACATCCGGAAAAATCGACGTCGATGCAGCAGCAATGCCTACATAATAAATAAACGCGCGTATAAACTTGAACGTCAAGGCGGACATGTGTCAGCGCCAAAAGTGCACCCCAATCGAAGCCGGTGCGCCGCGCAACTGCGCGCCTGTTATTATTTCGAGTCAAGCACCTGTTGAGCATCGACGCACACGTCATGCTGCGTCGCCTTATTCCTTCTCTCTCTCTCTCTTATTCGTAACAAAAGCAAGTACCAGGTCTAGGGTAAGAAAAACAATTGGCGAAAAATGCGAAGGGGGGCACAGGAATTATTCTTCAACGAGCCGAAATATTCAATTTATCTCGAGGCGCGCGCGTTTCGATGCCTCTAGAATCGGCCTCTGTATAGAAATGTGATGAGCGTGTTTACAAAGCTCGATCGGAAGTACGATAAGAGAAGCGAGCGCGCGCACTGATAATTATTTAGAGGAAACGCGCGGACACACACAGGAAAGCAGAGAGAAAGAGAGAAGCGGATACTTTTTTTTTACGTATAATACAACGCACGAGGCTCGCGCGCGTTTAAGGTAATTTTAGAATTACGATAAAAGTGCACCGCGTGCGACTCTATACGCTTACGCACAAGCGGTGAACTGCGGAGAAATTAACTTTCTTGAGGAAACGAAGATCCCGATGCGTGGACTAAGATTAAAGGCCGAGTCGTTCCTTCTTCCTGAAGAGAGAAAAAGAATAAATAAAGAGAAATTATCAAAAAGGATGTGGACACTTTTTCGACGAGGAAGACGACGACGACGGCGACGAGGCGCGCGCACACGTGTGTGTCTTGGTCGTCACATAGCCGCGGGTCGACCACACTCGTATTCTTAATCTCTAATGACTTCCTCGAGAAAGGGGGCTGCTGTCTCGGCAGTGCCAACACCTTACGCGTTTTTGGGCCCACCCTCTTTTCCGTCGCACCGCGATACACCACGAGCTTATACGCGCGATAAGAACAATTTCGCGTACATATAGCGTGCCGGTGTTGTGTGTGCATACGTGCATGCGTCAAGACAACGAGGGTACAATGACACGGTGCATCACACACACGGGACAAGGAACAATTCTGGTTTCTTATATACATTATACGCGATGCGTATAAAAGAAAATTGACAAAAAGCGGGGTTTCTTCGCTGTCCTTATTACTTTTTTGTTGTTGGATGCACCTTTATGAAATTTCGATATCTTGGTTGGGTTTCCGGGTAGAAACGAGGTCAATTTGCTCGTGTCCGACAAATACGGCCAGCTTTGATGAGCGGCTCTAACGCAAATACCGATATTACGAAAAGAAAAGGTAGAATTGATAAATGGATTGAATTTTACATTTTTATACAACTTATGGGTGACCTTTATTCTCTATGAAATTGATTTCACCCTACAAAGGATCAAGAGAGTAAAGAAGAGAGGGAGAGAAAAAAGGAAATCCTCTTTGACCACTCGAAGCATATCGTCACGATTTTGCTTTGACCAAGCGTGGAGCATATTCGGATCCACCGTGGAAAAGGGAAGTTACTGCGAAATTTTGAAAGATTCGCAAGGTCGTTTATCCCGACTGTCGTCGCAGCTATTGTACCCATATTTTCCCGCGATCGTTGCGTCACCCCATACGCATTCACGTTGTACCGCGTGATATATCCATAGGAATTCGAAGAGTCACAAATAATATTCTTAAAGCTCGTCGGATCGAACGCAGCTTTCCGTATCGAGTTCGAGAGACAATTGCTTGTACATCTCTCTCTTTCTCTTTCTTGCGAGCCGCAATATGCGTGCGAGTTTGCACGCGGGCAATAGGCCAGAGTTCCGTACAATAAACGCCGTGTATATATACGATCGCACATTGCAGTGGGTATGCGTGCGGTGCAGTAATGCACCGCCACCGGTACCCTTGGCATAGAGGCGCGCAGCAAAAACCATATGGCGCAGAGCCACGCGAAGGGTATATGTAGGTGCGCAACGAAACACAAGCACGATACGAGGCGGCCGGCAGCGTATTGTATTTATAAGGAGTAGATCATCGTATAATACGCAGGATCGCGAGTCATCATTCATCGCGTTAAATAAGAGCGCCACTCGCACGGCCTTGTTCGTGTATAGTAGCTGCGCTCGATCTAGCTGCAGTACACCTTGATGATATTTATTCTCTATTTTTTTTACATTTGCTGTTCACACGAAAGTTGACTTTCGGTGTGCTCGAGTGAGACAAGTTCGACATTGAATAGTTTTAATTGATTGCTCGAGCTTTTGTTCGCCTTTTTGATTTAACAATTTTTTTTTAAAAGGCGATAGAGCACTTTTTGACGAATTATCTATTCCACTTTCGAGCGTTTGCCGTCTGCACGAACGGAAGTCGCAAGTCAAGCACTACTACTACTACCACTGCTACGGCTTTTACTACTTGTGCAACTATTCAGACTACGACGACTACAACTCATTCCGAACACACGTATGTATCAATTTACGGCACGTTGAGCCTCGCGTGTACTCGCGCATCGTGTCTGCAGCTATTTTACGAGAGTCCGTCCGTAAAAAGTTGTATGTGTGTGCAGTGCAGTGCAGTGTAGACCCGCTTGAAGGAGTGCAAGAAAAAAAATTAAAAAAATAAACAGAGCCTCGATCAATATTTTACCGCGACACAGCTCCGTTCCGAGAATCTTTGGACCCCGTGCGAACACCTCCTAAATACATACACCACATATATCGGGCCGAAATTTAAGACCAACCGAATTTCAATGGATATTGCTTGTCGTTTGATAATGATGGAATTTCAATGATAACGAATTGAGAGACAGAGACAGAGAGAAAGTTCGCACTTCTTACGTGGCGACAATTTTTGCTGCGCAAGAGAGAACATTGCAGTCGGTTTGTCTCTCTGCGCGCGAGTTATCGAACAAAGAACGACGGTATGTGTAATTTACCTAAAAATTGGTTGCGTGTTATTGACTGTTTGTAGAGAGCCTCTCTTATGTATTGCCCTCCAATCAATTCTTCATTTGATTCTACCGACTCTTCGAGCGGTTCCTTTGTTGATTGTGCTCTCCTGCGAATGAAACAAAAATGATATCGTTAATTTAAATATGTTCAGAGTTGTATGAAAATTAATTCAATTTTAATTGTTTTTAATACTATTAGTTCAGGCTATGACTGTCAATTATTTCAAATATCAAATCTAAATATGCACATAAGGCTCGCATCCCCTCGCGTTTTGGTTTTATTTTTCAATATAGACAAAATTCCAAAGTTGCATTAAAAAAAAAGGAATAAAGTTAATAGCTTCGAGAACTGAAGAAAATATACCCTCTCATTTTGCGGTTTTTGCGCTTTCTCGAAATAATCTTGCTCTCGCGTTTGTATACAAATGTTTTTCTGCAAACACATCAGCTTAAATAGTTTAATGAATATTCGCACTTTCTCTCCTTCCATCTTTTCACTGCACCGAAGCCAAAAACGCCATAATTGCTGTTTAGAAGACAATAAAGGAGAGAGAGAGAGAGACAGAGACAGACCGTGTGCATAGAGCTAAGGTAAAGAAAAATTCTTCTTTCAGGATCAAAGCCGCAATTGGAATTCAAGCGCCATTCAGCGCAAAAATCACAATCGCTGCCATTGAGAAGAAGTAGAAGAAGAAGCAGAGGAGGCAAGAAGAAGAAGAAGAAGACGAGCAGGCCCCGAAAAAGAAGCAAGAAGAAGAGAAGGAGAGGAGCTGCAGCACATAAGCGACGATGCGGTACGACCTTGGCCACTCATGAATGAAACTCTGCTGCGCATCACGAAAGCATCGCGATGATGTTCCCACCGACAACGCTTATATATACAGCGAGAGAGGCGCATGTTATGTATACAAGACGGCGGCGGCGGCGACTTCTGCAACGAAAGTGAAAGCTTAGCATGTATACATAGACGTGTATACACATGCAAGCAGCACACGTATACGCGCGAAAGAGAGTAAAAATCTCAGCACCGCGTGTGTGTGTGTGTGTGTATACGACGATGCTCGAGTTATGGTGTGTATATCGTGAATGAACGCAAATTGCCCTAGAAAGAAGAAGAGTAAGTGCAGTGCAGATTGCTCGGGCTGCAGCCGCGAGCAACTCGCTCTTCGTGTGTGCCCATCGGCACGACGGATAAGCTCAATTTTCTCGCGACCGGATACGAATCGTTTGTTTATTAAAAATTCTACGGAAAAGATGCGCGATATGGCTTTGTTTTTCAAGCGACAGACATCATAAGAAAATTCATCATCGATATTTCATTTTTTCAACCTGTAAGTTTTCACGGTATGAATTAAAGATTCGTAAGAATAAAGAAAATAATGGAAATATACAAAGAACCCACGTCGATGAGCTAATTTCTCATTGTGCGATATGCGCGCGGGGTACCTTGTATTTATATACATCTTCTTGGACCCACGCGCGGTTCGCTTTGTGGCATGGGACTCCACTCTCGAATTCACGGTATAAATACAGATCACGTGTACCTGTGCTCTCGTGCTTTTCACCTTGTGCCGGTGAAGAAGCACGGCCCGGAAGAGATTTGTTTTCTCAATGAACGCGTTGCAACTGTACGAGAATTCCCATCACTGTTACCAAGACGCGCAACACACACAACAAATCCAATAGAGAAGACGGCGGCGCGCGAGAAACGTGTAGTACTCTGATCCATTGCGACATTACTGCTGCTGCTGCTGCTTTGCACCCCCAATGGCTCTTCCACGAAGCGCCACTCGATTGCATTTTGCCCGGGCCTGGTATAATAGGGTCCCCTTTTATTTTATTCACCTTTGAGGTGGGCGCATGCCAATCTTTATGTGCGTAGTATATACAGTACTTCTCTCTCTCTCTCTCTGTGTAAGGTGGCACACTCACTCACGGGGGCCTGTGTGTGATTCCGCAGCGTCTTACATCGGTTCATTTACAAAAGGAAGATGCGTGAGAATTGGCTAGGTTACACGCTATTTTTCTATGTAAGCATCGACATTCCGATCGCCGTGATGTACCATCATTCGTCCTATATTATTATGTACTACTGCGAGTAAGTAGCGATCGACTTGCGATCGATCGTTGTTTGTACCTATACAGAATACCGCGCGATCGCCCATTGATTCGTCATTAAATGCAATCGATCACTTGGGAACTTTGGCATATTTTTCGGAGGAATAAAGCAAAAAACACGAGTACTCACACGATCGTCGTACGAAAACGCTTCGCACGTGTCAAACAAAAAATTACGATGAAGTTCTTGTGTGCACATGCGTGTGTGCGGTGTGTATATATGTACGGCGCGAAGACCAAAAAGTACGCGAGAGATTGCGCGTGGGAATGGAGATTCTTCAAAGTATTCGCGTATCTGGTATCGAGAGCGGAAAAATTTTTCTCAGGCGTAATTCGAGACACTTTTCTTAATCGACGGGCGATTATTGACCTCTCGCTGATTCTTCCGGTTTTTGCGTGAAAACAATCACGATTTAAATGCCCCGCAAACTTCCTCCAAACTTTCTTTAATAATTGTACATATGAAATCGTTTTTTTTTTTTTTAATGTGACAGTTTATTCGAATGATACAAAGTATATTTTTAATACAATGAGGCTCGGGACGCTGGACTTTAGCTTAGGTACTATGCACTAGCTCTGTGGGATTGAGTCACGTGCTGTAATCGCGTGTCGGAATTCCGAGATTTGTCACGGGGCGCGCGCGTGCATGTGATCATCGTCGCATGTGCAACAATATATCGAGAATCTCGACGCGGAGACGCGCACAAAGCACCCGAGCTACCTATATAGCTCGGCTCTATTTCCTCCGATAACAATTGTATAATCACTCTGCGGTCGGAGCTCGCCGATGATCGCTTTACACCACTGGTCCATGTGCCACGATCGGCACACGATACGTTTACCGCAGAAACCAAAAGTATTTGCGCGCGACCCTGAATGGGTGAAAGGATTGCGATCGTGCGGGGCACCGATGGTTTTAGAACAAAAAATTGCATTAGTCCTAATTTCGTCGCGGTGTATGTGTGCACAGGATTCTCCTCTTTTTCTCTTGCAATTTTAAGCATCGAGCTGCAGGGAAAAATGTGTAAAACACACTTATATACTACGGTGAGCATTTCGCATGGGGCTTGCATAACAACGTTTTTCAAAGTTACGAAGATCAGCAGCAAGCACATACATTTTTATGGGTCTACCACAATCTACATATAATGACTGCGACTTGATTGGGCCGGATGCGGCGCTCCTATCTATATATATGCGCGCGCGCGCGGACAGTGCAGACGCACACGGGCACACGCGCAGTCGCCAAAAGTAGCCCCGAAGAATACTCGGAACACGAGCTCCGGAGTGAGAGAAAGAGGAAGATTTTGGTAGAAAAAAGTAGTTAGAGGTATTCATTTTCATCGTTTATCTCACATCGCGTGGATGGCTCGTATATATATGTTATGCGTATTTGCTGCCACGGTGAATAATTAGAAGTTTCGGGCGATTTTGCGGATGAATGCCTCGACTCGACGCGAGTCGCAACTCTCGTAAATTCTGCTTCCGATCGTATGACGAAGTCAATTATCTCGAACAATTTTTGCTAAAAAAAATTACGAGTGCTCGAAATAAAATGAAAAAAGAGAGAGAGAGAGTGAGAGAGAGGAGAAGGAATTGAATAAGCGCGACGACAATCGTCAGAACTTCCAAGCTCCATGGGAACTTTTGGCGCAGTGGTGTAAACCAGATAGGAAGAATCCCAAGAGTGCAGCGTGTGTCCGTGGCCCGTGGAAGTGTATGTGGATCGTGTGTGTACGACGAATAGAGCTGCTGATGCTGCTGCTGCTAGTGTGCTTATATACATCGTACAATCGCATCGCCGAAAAATCATGCGTGCTCGTGTCGCGCGGCTGCTGCTGCTGCTCTCACGCTCTTGACGAGATTCGAGCTTGCGTGTGTGTTACACATACATCCATACGCATACATGTACGGGAGGGCATTGGGCGCGTCTCTTTAAACTACGCGCGAGTCGCGCGCGCCTGAGATTACCAGCGCCGAGAGAATCCCTTACACCGTGTGAGATATATACGCAGAGAGAGACAGAGAGAGGCAAGAGAACATTGGCGTAGCTGTAAAAGATGCATCCAAGAGGTTTCCATTCGCCTATAAAGGCGCACTTCCCTTTTGTCGCACGCGACGTGTGCACGGCCTCGATTAAACTACCTCCCTCTCACGAGAGAGTGAAAACTACAATGGTTTCTTCTCCTCTCTCTCGCTCGCGATGTTTACGAGTGTGCATGTGTATAAACACACGCGCGGGCATGGAGGAGCCAAACAAGAGCCGATCCATATACTAGTAAATCGGCGCTTTAAACTCAAAACCAAAACAATTAGACCAGCGTTTGTTGGTATTTTTTTTTATTTTTTATTTTCTCCCATTCTGTCTGTTTCGTCTCTGCCTATATACGTGGTATATTGTACGCGGATCGCTTCGTTTTCGTGGAACGATTTCGGCATATACGATTGAACGCATTGTGAGCGACGCGCGTATAACGACGTTGCTGCTACCACTGCTGCTAGTGCTCCATTGATGAGAATCGGTGATTTTTAAAAAGGCGTGATTTCTCTGAAGCCTAGTATGGTACGGTACGTATACGTACCGAACTATCAGATAAAGGCAGTAATTGCAGTCGATAACGTGGACGAATAAAGAATTGCAGGCTTGCCTGTTTGGACGGAATTTTTGCGTCAAAAAGTCCCATATTTCGTATACCGATAACGCGCGTTGTACGCCGACAAGCGAGAGATTATCAATCCGAGGAAAAAAATAATACGTATAATTGTCGGCTTTCGTACGTGTCAATTTTCCAAATAAGCTTCCAAAAAAAAAAAGGGAAAGAAATAAGTGTCGAAAGGGGTGTGTTACCATTCACACCTGTAAGGGTGAGAGAATTCCTAAAAACCAAATTTACAAAAATATCAACAGGTACACAATACGTAACGTTGCAATTTGCGAGATAGTCGATCGAAGCTGAGCTACCATTGCAATCGCCCAAAAATTCTCCCGATGCCATATGTCCACGCCGGACAAAATTTATCCCCCGGTGGTAGTGCGTCACCGTGTATCGCATACATTTCAGGTGGGAAAGACCAACAAGTGACCAGCGCGCTGATATCGAAGACTATTATGCGAGTTAGAGAAAAGAAAAAGATAGATTATCTAAACTTATAAGCACACGAGTGCAAAATTCTTCTACGCACGTATATCATACAGGGAAGGTACACACGATGTATAAGAGCTTAGAAAGCTGCAGACCGCGTCGGTAATAGGTGTCCAGTCAGCGCCAGTATATCGGCCTCGAGAATCTGCAAGGCTGCTATCTCTCCCCCCCGTTTGGCCCCCCCGTCGGATGCTTCGACGAGGCATCGAGAGCTATACAGCGGCACATACCCTCGGTGCGGTGGCAGAAGTCGCGAACCCTCTTCGTTCCCACAATTCGCCCCAGGTATACGGCACCTTAATGAGAGCAGCGAGAGCAACAACAGCAGCACCGACACTCGTGGTGTTTATGCTGTATCTTCCCTCGAGTCGCGCAAGAATCGAGACTTTTTGCATTCGTCGCCGCTGCTGCTGCTGCTGTTGTGTGCAGTCATGCCGGTAGGGCAGATGCTTGGGTATTTGTATGAATATATATGGTGCCACGACGCAATTCGTACCCCTCGCGCGTCGGTGCCGCTGCAGCCAGGGCAAATTAAAAGACGCAAGGTGCACTTGAAAAACGTGAGCGAGAGACAAATATACGATACAAGCGAAAGATGAGAAAGTTTATATAAGGGAAGTGCAGGTAAGGCGCGCAAAGGTCCGTGCAGCGCAGTATGAGAATCCACTTTTCCTTCCGGTGCTGTCACGCCGGGCTCATACTTACATAAGTATACAATCGATTTCTGCGCGATCGCGTCCGCAGAGAGTCGAGTCGTGTATCGAGTAGCTTCTCGGCGCGGAGTGGTACCCCGAGTCTTTCTACTGTATAGGCCAGAAAAGACTCGCAATCGCACTTCCGTGTTCATGGTCGTCGCGACGCGCGAAGGGTGAATTTGCGCCTGTTTTCTAGCTCTCTGTCTCTTACTCTCTGTGGAGTGCTTATACTACTGCGTAGTAAAATGCAGCTGTTGCGCCACGAGAGCTCGAAAGGTGTGCACGCGCAACAACAACAATTACAACAACTACGACGATGATTACAACGCAATCGCTGCAGCGGGCACAAATTTTTCCTTTTCAAGCCGACCGACTCGAGTGCGTACGCGTAATCGCTTGGCACTAAAGTACGTGTGTACGCACACGTATTATACGTAAACGCACGCGCGAGAGCAATTATCGAATCACGATCGCGTCGACGCGGTGCAGCCCGGCACATTGCGTTGCAATTAATACATAATGCCGGCGCACACGTGCTTCGGGCTAGCACTAGAAAAATAATCACGATTTTTTTATTGAGAAAATCGATGTGCCAGTCGTGACTACGTTATGATTCATGGCGCGCGTCGTGAATAGGGGGATGAAAAAGCTCAGGTGGTTTCGAATAAACAAGAGAGGATTAGCCATTCGAAATCACAACACACACTGCTGTAGCGTATCAACTTTATCATCCGTATTTGCGCATATTTTACGGCGTTTAAGCCCGAGCCGGTGAGTAAATATTAGAAAATATTATATCGTTGTGAGCTACGCGTCGTGCAAAAAATAGTAGAGAGAGAAAGGATAAATCAAAGCATTGATTCTAAAATAAAGGGGTTCTCCATCGGGCTGGAGCTTGAAGTTTAGGATAAATATTAACATTGCAGCAAGCGCGGCGATGCATTCGAACGCCATTTCAGGCAGATGAAACATAGTTTGCCTTAACACATTCCTTTTAGCGAATAAAATCGAGGGACATTAAATTCCTACACACGGTATTGGCTCCACAACGTTGCGAGCTTCGAAAAACTAGGCATTAAAAGTCACTCAAAGCCATCGAGGATGAACTAGGACGTATTTTATATCCAACCTGACCTCACACGCTTTTGCGACCCCTGCAGTTTAATGACATCATTTTTTTGCAGGCTCGCTCTCTCTCTCTTTATTTTTCGTCGCGCAGTCGTCGTCGTTGTTGGGCGATCGCACCCCTAAAGTGTCGCGTACGTGCGCTGCATATTTCGCCAATGAAATCGGACCCAACCCAGGTGCTGACGCCGCTAATGCTAATGCTGCCTTGCACTCTCTCCTCTGAATGTCTGCATTATTCAAGTATATAATTCACGCTCGAAATTCATTTGCGGCGTGGGAAGCGATGCTATGATTACTATTTTGATAAGGAACGCGTTTACTCGAGTGTAGATATGCGCGCGCGTCTCGCATGCACGAAAGCAAATGCCGTCACATGTGCTCGTTTGACGAACCCTTTCCCGGCGTACATATATTATATATCCTACGCGTTAACTTCTAAAGATGCGCAGCGTCGGTGGTGGTGGTGGCGGCGGCGGCGGCAGCCTACGATGCCTACATTAATGTTTACTTATATTTGGGACGCGCGATGGGAACGGTAAAGTGGGATGGTCCCATAGGTGATCATTGGTGCTTCTCTGTCTCTCTCTCTTTTTTTTGTACAGTGACATATTTATAGCCTGCATGAATTAAAACATACAGTGTATGTAACTCGTGGTATTGGGTGTTCGAGTTTATTGACTTTAATGACTCGCGCGCTACAACTCGTTTATATGTAGTATGCCTCATATGACTCTCGGGAGCTTTGGGATTCCAACTACAAACATTTTTCTCGCCCGACGTTTAAACTCTGATTTTTTTTCCTGCCTTTCCCCCCGCATTTGAAAATATTTGTCAAGGTGCAATTGCTCGAAATAAAGGCATTAAACGAAGTTTCGGTAAAATTTTTGAAATTACTCTATACGCATACTCGGATATACAGGAGGGCTGGGGCGCGCAAGCACGATGAAAATTGTTTCGTCGAAGCCAGCCCAGGTATGCAACTCATTCGATTGACTGCTGGGCTTTTTTCTACGTTTTTTGAAAAGCATATTCCACATACGTGTGGTATACGGAGGAGCCTCGCCCTGGCTGATAGACCATATTAATCTCGAAAATTAGAAATGGCCGAAAAAAATTGGAATGCGCAGCGTGGAAAAAGGGAGGAAGAGTATAAGGACCTTACGGCGAGCCACGCGGGTATATTTATACACGCACCAGAACGTGTTTTGGGATGGGTGAGAATGCCGAATGTGCGAAATGCAATAGGGCGAGGTTCAAATGAAAATAAGTCCAGACGCGTAAGTCGAATCGCGACAAATCGTCGTCCAAGTGCTCTTCGTGCACTTTATGTATAGGGAAGCGGCAGCCCGAAAGTTCACATGACACATCATCGATGCTCGACGTGTTATTTCAAATTCTCGTTTGTCGGGCAATGCACTATACATATATTTTATAGGATAAGAGCTTCGATGATGATTCTAATCGGCGCGCTGCACTATAAACGAAACGCGATGTTGCTTTTTTTGTTGCGGACGAACTCTTGTCAACTGCACAGATGACGCCCTTCGAATTTCCAGCGAAACGCGCGCGAATCGACGGGCTCGAAATTGAGTTAATTACGATGAATTTATGAAGATGAAAGAGAGAGAGAGAGAGAGAGAGTGAACGAAACGACTTCATAAACAGGGAGACGACGCGATTCCGCTGATAAAATAAAAAGATAGTACGTAGTACGAGGAACGCGTCGTGAGTCAGTCATGAAACGAAAAAATTAAAGTTCATAATAATAGCGGCCCTCGCTCTTGTGTGTGAGTGTGTGTGTGCTGCGACTCGATCCGTCGATGCAACGAAAAATCGGACTCGGCGCGTAACGAGTTGCACAATGCACAACTTTGAAAAATCGGAGTTATAGTTGGACCCGATCGCTCGAAAGAGAGCCAATCGAGCCGCGCGCGTATAATATACGAAAGGGAATTTTAAACAAATGCAAGAATGCCAAAACATGAAAAAACAACTTGTCCCGGTTATACGATCGCAATTCTTTTACTTCTAATTGTTCTTGCTTTCTTTCCCTCTCTCGCTCTCTACGTATACCTTTGGGTTTCAAAGGGCCCTCTTCTGCATGCCTCTGCGTTTTCTCTTTGTCTTACTATATGCTCTAACTTTAGGGCTGGACATAGGCTCTGCTGCTGCTGTATGCGCGTAGGGTTTAGGAACAGTGCTTCGAGCTGGTATGTTTATATCGGAGGCCTTAGATCCTTTCTAAGAAGAGCGACTCGAGATCTGGAATCCCTTAAAGTCAGTGGTCCCGACAACCTGTACTACTATACACGCTTCTCGCAAAGCGAAAAAGAGAACGAGCGAGAGAGAGAGAGAGAGGAGCCGCCAACGCGCACGCAATTTTTAATCTGTCCTTGGTTTTCGGAACAGCCTCGTACACGGTGGTGTGTGCGTTTTTTTTCGCGCTCTCCTCCTCCTCCTCTCTACCAGTGAACCGTGGGCTCTTTCTCTCACTCTCTCTCTCTCTCGGTCCTATCTTTCGATGGTGTCGATGCGTAAGTATATGTGCGATCCCGCACTGCACTCACGCAGATATCTAACACTTAAATGTATAAACCGGCGCACACAGACGTGGCTCCGCGCCGATCCGAGGGAATAGAATGGGAGAGAGAGCGAAAGAGAGTGCGAGGAGACCTAGGGTTCGAACTCTGCACTTTTTTCCATCTTTTTATGATAAATGGCCGTTACTTCCTGTTTACAAAAGTGGTGGCGCGCGAGATATTAGAACTGCGTCGGCGGCGGCATTTCATATAATACACGCACAGCACAGCAACGAAACCGAACGCCGCCGCCGCCGCCGCTCTGCTCATGTGCCTTGGCGCAACGACTTGCGGAGCAAATTATTACGAAAAAAAACCGACTGCATATAGCGCCCCGGAACGATACGAGTGAGGAGGGAATGCACCTTTCTTGTTCTTCCTTTTTTTCTCGGTCGACGCATAGGGCAAAACGCCTTGAACCGCGAGGCGGGCAATTCTCTCGTAATATTTATATTATACTGGAGCATGGAGGCTCTCTATTGTCCAGCGCGCGCGGGCTGCATAGGTTCTTGCCCATGCCAATTAATAATAAGCCAATTCGCCCAAAAGAAGAAGGAGGAGGAAGTTATTTCGTCCCTCGCGCTGCGCTGCGCACAGGCGGAAACAGTTATTTCTTTTGATAACTTGTCAAATTGAGATCGCGACTCGTCGTTATAGTTTGTTGTTGTTGCACACCCCGAGGACGTCTTGAGAAAACCGCAACATTCCGCGCCGATGTTGATATTGTCTTATTAGCCGGGGAAGCACTGTGCCTCGCTTGTTTTCTGCGGTTGCGTTAAAAACGTATAAAAGCGTTTTGTGCCTTGCGTCGCAGTAGAAGGCTAATAGAGTCTAATAACGACTGGCATAAAATTGATAGCATATCATGGTCATGTTTATGACTGTACAAATCATTGCTTGGTTTTATTATCAAATTTTAGGTGTACGTTGAAACTTGACAGATCTCCAAGCTCATCGCATTGATATATTTTAATATTTTTGTTAATGTCATAATGCAGGTAGATAATTCAAGGCTTTAGAATCAGGAGCAAATAGACACTCTGAAATTGTTACCTTTTAACAAAAGTTTCATCATTGATCAATCAACAACTTATTAATTAGAAAATACTTGCTCCAAATACATGAAGCGTATGTTGTTATACTTGTTATCGGGTTAGACAGTTCAGTGTCTAGTTCCAATATAAGGTGATTGCTTATATTTAGTTTATATATGTGATTTCAATATATTAACAACTAACTGACAAGAAAACATATGGGTCAGGTATGCCAAATACATGTTTTTATACTTGCTATTGAATTAGATACTATTTGTCCATTTTGAATATAAGACAATTCTATGTACATTTACTTAATGCAGGATTGTAGTTACTTTTAGATAGTAGCTAATAATTGAACTTAAAATCAATTAACTAACTACATGATAAAATCTAATAATATAGAAACTATTAATTTGACAATGAGCATAAGTTATCATTATATAATAAATAAAAACTTGAGAGTTACTAGGTTAATGAATCCTGCAGCTTCCTTCAAAACATCTTATTACCACATATTGAGACTCAATTTTTGTGTTATTATGTACAAACTTAGTTCTAAATGCAGAATGTTTCAGTAGTAGACTAGAAGTAGACTAGTAGAATGACAAATATCTGCATTTGTTATTTCAACAAAACTATTCAAACTCATGATGAGAAGCATTAGAAGCAAGGAAAAGTTATTGAGATATTTTTGCAAACACAATCATTGTGTTGAAAACCATTCGCGAAAGCTCTAAAAATTATTGTTTCACGTAACAAAATCGCACGCGTGTCTTGTTTATACGGGCTTCGATACAGTCGCAGCGAACATTTTATGCGTGTATACATTGTGTGTTCACGGCGACGATCAGCTGGTCGAGTCGGCGGTAGTGCAGCGCCACCGTCGCCGCCATCGTGTCGGGTCACAAACCGCGTACTTTTTACCGGAACACGGCTGCTCTCTAAAAATACATACACCATAATTACATTGGGAACGCATCAAGTTTAGAAAAATAACGAGGCTCCGGATGAGATTTGACTAATCGATCACGCGACGAAACGCACCGCTCGTCTCGAGTAAATACAAATGCGTATACGAAAACCTTATGCACCCACGCTCGTAGACACAAGTTCACACACGGTCACGCACAGCAGCAGCAGCAGCATAGGCAGCAGCGAGAGAGAGAAAGATGCTCGATGGCGCGCGTGCTCCGCACGCAGAGTCGTAAGTTCGAAACGCCGCGATCTGGCCTCGTTTTTACGTAAAGAGATTATGCGTAGGCCCGCCTACATTATACACATGGGTGGTGTACGCAGGGACGCCCGCGCAAAACAAAAAACCATTACTCTACGTAGGTGTATATGATGCTTACCTCGAGCAGGACTAGAAGATGCAGCAGCAGTGGCGATCAAGTCGGAGCACGCGGCTAGCCTAGCGCCTTGTCTGTCTGTCTGTCGGTGTGCCTCTTCTGCTGGCTAAACTTTTTCGCCGCGTCCGATGGCGCTCACTCTCTCTCTCTCTCGCTCGCTCCTCTGCTGTTGTATACTTGAGCTATATATCTTATACCTATCTATCTCTCGGGTCGTCGCGATAGACGTGCAGTCGGCAGCAGCAGTAGCAGCAGCGGCGGTCGTGGTTGCGATAACTTTTTCTCGTGTTGTTGTGTACACACACACTCGTCAACTGCGTCCATCCAATTTGTTTCGCGCACACACACCCAAGCACATAGTTGTTGCTGCTCGATACACACGTACGCTGCTTACCCACGCTCCGTGTGGATGCTCTACCGCCCGTTTTGGGCGATCATCGTTGTTTTATTTTTATACTCTCTCTCTCTCTCTCTCTCTCCCTTTTTCCGACTATTTTACACAATTTTTACGCAGAGCTTTCGCGTGGACCGGGCGGCTTTTAACCTACGAAATTCGCTCGCCCGTGAAGCGTACGCGGCACAACATCATCGGCAGCGCGCCGAATTCACAGACGCGCACATGCGAGAGCCGCTTGCAATGTATGTGTGAGTATATTACGTTTGGAGCTGCTGCGGGCCAACGAGTGCGACGGAGACGGAGCGAGAAAAAACCGGCTGCTCTCGGCGTTTTGCGCGCGAATCTGCCCAGTTGAGTCTTGCGGGCAGAAAGAAGTTCCGCAACGCATGTAGGGAGCGCGCGCGCATGCAGCGCGCAACGCCTCATATAATATAGGTATACTCGTGTTACGTGTACACACGATAAACCGAGTCTGAGTGACTTTACCGTGGTCTCGAGTGCGTTCTGCTTCGACTTCGCCAATTTCGCAGCGCTGCTTTGCGCGTTTTCCGCTTACCGGAGGGAACGATCTTGGCGCGCTTTTACGAAATTACCTTATTATGTCGTATGCCTACCTTTCCTTGAAGGGATAACAGGAGTCAGGCGGAAAATGAATGTTTTAAAATGTTTATTCGTCGATTTCCACTGAAAATTTTTAGCAAAAAAATCAAAGTAATTTTTACCAAAGATGTTTTGTAAAAAATAATGTACAAAAAGTGTTTCAAAATTATTTTATGTCTTGATTTTAATATTTTTTGCCTGAGACTAGAACCAAGGCAAATGTTTTCATGCATTTAACTATGGATCGAATTTTGTTTTTTTTTCAGTGTCAGCTTGATCGATTCATAAAATTATTTCAAGTCAAGTTTTTCTTTACGATGTTTTTACTCTATGTGTATTAATGGAAAACAAGGCTCTCGACCTATAATCCACAAAGCGGAATTTCCGACGACTTATAAGAAGGAGCACTTTAAAGCCGGATGCATCAAAATCCGTGACTCCTTTTTAATGCGCGCTCGAATCGATAAATTAATCGTAACGATCGTATTAAAACTTATCATCCCAAAAAACATGAAATAATAAAAATAAAACGAGAAAATAGTAAATTCGTTGAGCACGGATATCGTCACGCGCTTGCAAGCCTCCAATCGATGTCAAACTCTCAAGATCATGAGAATGAAAGCAAACATAAAAAATCCCGATCTGATACATTCAACAGAAAAAAAAGATGATAAAAAGTGGCTCTGAATCTAATAAGGTATAATAAGCGAAAGAGACCTTGCAGCGCGTTAGATACAATATGTAACACAACAGTGCAGTATAGGAGCAGCGGCGACGACGGTCGCGTCTGCAGCCGCAGACGTGTGTTGTGCGACTCGCTATGCTCGCCGATATTTTTACGAGCGTCCTTCTGGGAATCGCATGCGCGCGCGCGCGTGTAGTTGTCCGACGCCGCTTAGTTGCTTCGCACAGATATACCCTACACACAAGCGCACAAGCGAGAGTCGAAAATGATAAGGGCAGATCGCGCGCCGGGCGCTACACACATATCTCATGCACCGAATGCCACGTATGTGTGTATTATTATATAGGATAGCAAATGCCGCTCTCGCGTGTAATATAGTTATATTTTAAATGCACACCGCACCGACGTGTGGGACAACAACGCGACGGATTATATACATGGGCGAGGAAAAGAAGAGAAAGAAGGAAGAAGCGGAACTGCCTGAATATTGCTCTGCGCGTATATATAAACGACGCGATCTCATGACGATTGACGTCCGCTTGGGCCTATATAGCATGCGACACAAGTTCATTCATGAAATTCTCTTGCCTTTACTGTTACTGTTACTGCTGTTACTGCTGCTGCTAAGCGTGAAAAAAAAATGAAGATTTCTGTCGCGCACCCACGACGGCTGCGATATACAAACACATACACGCCTTCTTTGCTCTCCTATGTATACATTACACACATCGCACATGTTTTGCTTTTTTCTTTTTTCCCTTGACTGGTGCTGCTGCCGCCGCTATACGTCCTCGGATGACGCAACTCGCGTCGTTCGGAGTCAAGGGTGACACTTTCATTGAGAAATTTCGGTACACGTGCACTACACCGACTCTCGCCGCATATACACGCAAGTGAAAAACGATGACCGAAAACGTATGCGAGCTCTGTGCAATTATCATCGATGCTTAATGAAGAGGAAGAAGAAGACGACGACGAGTAACACATGCGTCGACGAAAAAGCAGGCCACACATACCGATCATCGATGTGAACGCAGGACTCGAGAGATGAGATAATGCAGTTGTGCACAGTCAGTCAGTCAGTTCCGAAACGACGACACGAGATACCGAGTCGCTCGCGCGCGCGGACGTTAACGAGCCTGCAATCGTTTTATATATCCTTATCAGAAGCTAGTTTTCGGAATTCTTGATACAATTACAAATTAGAAGTGCTTTAGGCTCTCTTTTTTTGACCTCCAATCTGCTGTAGACTCGGAAGATCCGGTCGATGAGTGAAGTTCCCGAAGTCCGTGAATGCTTATCGCAATCAGAAACCGGAACAAAGATCTCTGGGCCATATATGATTTAAAACTGTGTCGTGCCTCAATTTTGCCACACATTTATGTGTACATCAGTAATTAATCGTTACTGATAGAGAACGAAAGAAGGAAAAGAGCTGGTACATATTTTATTGGGATAGAATTTCCATACGTTGGCTCGCGAGCATAATTACACACGAGCTCGTTGGCGCGAATGAAAAATCAGCGACGCAGGCAAATAGCTGCACTCCTATCGCCTATCGTCCTTCTCTATAAATCTCTTATCGACGTTACGAACATAAGCTGGCCATTTCGCATACATACAAACATACACGTATATAATCGTATGCAATGTGCGCAGCTCAGCTTGGCTCTTACTCTCAGCATGCGGCAACAATGTGTCGTCGTCGTCGTCGCGCCGTCGTGAGAAACGCAACAGCACACGCAGAGTCGCCTTGTGTGTATGTATATATGTCGAGGCGGCGTTATAGCGTTTCTTCGAATGTAATAATGGTATATATGCGTCAAGAGTGTGAGCCAAAAGTCGCATATTATATCGGAGCCTAGCATAGCTATATAGCACTTGAGTTTTAGCGCGCGCACTTCTTGCGACTATATTATTATATAGCGCCGAGAAGGAGAGAGAGAGATATACTAATCGGCTCGTATTTGTCAAACTCCGCACGAGATCGAGTTTTTAGAGATTTCAATCTACGTAGATGATACACGTAAGAGGAAAAAAGCTCGATGTAACGTCCAGTCGAGAGAAGGAAAAAAAATTTACATCGAACCACACACGCGCGCGAGCTGTATAACGACGTCAATTTTTCGTGAAATTTTTCGCTCTCGCTCTCGCTCGCCATAGTTCAAACTCGTCATAAGCTTTGGAACATTACACAATCGAGAGGGTCGATTTGGGAGCTCGAAGGGAATCATAGATACTTATTATATTCATTAGTACGAAATTAATCATACTTCGTCACGGTCAGTGCTAACGACGCGTTTTGTTTTTTCAACCATTGTATAGCAGCAGCAGCAGCGGTCCGCGATCGTAACGAGTTCTTAATAGCTCCATCGAAGCTCGCATTCTTGAACTCTATGTCGTTTCTCGACACCCATCCATGTATACTTCGTAGGCAGCTGATGCGCTTCATTTTTATACACACTGTGCGCGCCTCCCCACGCGCGCGTTGCACACGAGGCACGCGCGCGTACCTCGAGTCGCGTGAAAAGCAACAACACGAGCGTCGTCGCGCACCTGTGTACGGACAGAAAAAAAATTTCGAAGGTACGTACTCGTTATAACGAGCTTGGAAAAAAAATATATAAGAGTTCGTAAGAGGGCCCGACGACGATGATCCACCCACCTGAAGCGTTTGTGCGTGGCACACGTCGCGCGCGTAAACGCACAAATTACTTTGGAGGAGTTCGTCTTTTACACCATCTTATATAAAAGGGACTGTTTTTTGTTTTTTTTATTTTGGGCTTTTCGTAGCACATGTCACTCTCTAATAGTTGCGAGCGCAACTGCGATGTCCGATCTGACGACGACGATCGTCATCGCGAGCGACGTTCCGGCTGTTGAGCTTTCGCGCGCGCGCGACCACTGCGCGTCGACTTTCGGCCGTGCATTAAAAACCGACTCTCGTCCTTACGCTCTATCGTATGGATAAGTACGACCCCCTTTGACTCGAGCTAGTACACATACACGTATGTGTAGGTACTCGTATATACGACGTAACACTCACATTACGTTGCATATGTACGCACGCGGCTTTCGCCCATTCGGAATTATAAGGTTCCACCATTTGCACGATCATTAGTATACGCGACGACGCATTATATAGTACGTACTGCGTAGTAGCAGCTCAAGCTGCGTCCAGAAGGATCATTATAATTTTCCATAACTGCTCCAAGTACTGTATGAGTATTTATTAATTCGTTTTGTATGGGCGGCCACTGCTGCTGCTGTTATACACATCGGCCTATTATGTATTATAATGTAATATAAAAGCTCGAGAAACAAAAGAAACATTGTTTGGATGTACTTGTCATTCTCGTCAAAGCTCGATCGCTTTTGTAATTTGTACTATTTTTTTGAAATATGCTATGTCGTCTATGCTAGAATTTTTTTCGATTACAAAATTTGAAAAGCTGCGACTCAATTGCGTCGCGTACGCATCTCCACGTACTTAAACAAAGCTCTCAAAACGGTAACTCGCACACATGCTCGTGTATTTTTACACATCATCCTCTTCTCCTGCGAATGGGGTAGGTCCCGTACATCGATCAACAGTTAAAGATATAGGAAACAATTACCTCGACCTACAACAATTATGCGGTTGGAAAAGAGGAGAAACCGAAGAAAAAGAAGCAGAAGCAGCAACGACGACGACTGCTACTACGACGAAGCAACAATGTGTGCAGCCGCGCGCACTTGGCAAGTCATTGTTGCCTCGTCCTGCACGCCATTATGTACAAGAAGGGGGAGGGTTGGAGAGAAAAGAGGAGACGGGTCGGTTCGAGGTGTCCTGCGCGCGTCCATCAGTGCGTACAACGTATCTCTTTCTCGCATGGGTCGCGTCGAGTCGTCGTCGTAGCCGCTCGTGCCGGGCACACGTACGCCTCGCTTCCTCGGCCATATACGGCATATACTGGGCCTTGTATAAAAATGTATAGGTATAGAGAGAAGTGCGCAGTATACCCAAGTATATAGCTGCCGTACGCTTGCTTACTTAAAAACAATGAAATTGCACGACTTGCACCCCTGATCTGCCCCCTGAGACAAGCCATCATTCGGGCACCTTATGTTCAAGACGGTTGCACGACTACGACGTTATAATGGCGCAACCCCTCGCTCGCTTATACAGAATAAATGCTGCACCACGACGAGTCTCGTGTGTCAAAAGGAACTCCGTGTGCGTGGATAGCGGGCCCCGCTCGTAATACTCGCTCGCTCGGCTCGCGTCTGGTTTTTGCACTGCGCTAGAGCTGCAGCCAACGGTCCGCTAACGGCAACGATACGTTGCCTGTGTGCGCCTCGCGCTCCCCTTCCTTCGGGGCCTTTATCGGGTCGCGCGCGTATACCTATACGTACACTTATACCGTCTCGGCGGAGGCTTATTATTTCGAGAGAGAGCAAAGTACGTTATTGCGCGACGAGTTTGCGACTGCAGCAAAAAAAATAAAATGTATACAGGGCGCCTTGAGAGAGAGAGAGAGAACGAAGAAGGAAAGCTTCTGACCATGAGCCATTACTTGGGGTACGTGCAGCTTCCAGCAAAAAAAGGGGAGAGAGGCTGTGTTGCACGATCTTTCGTAAGGGACGACAAGCTGCTCCGCGGAAGAATAGAAATCGAGTGAAATGACACAGCTTGCACTCAAAAATACCAACGGTAACGCTCTTTATATGCATTTGTTTACAGTTTACTCAAACATGCTCAAATATTCTACTTGCGATAAATTTTCTAATTCTATATTTGTACTTCGATTTTCTAAGTCATTAATTGCTATAATTACTACTTTGAGATCCATCGTCGATGAAACTATACCAGCCAAATGACACGCGGAAAAGCATCGCCACTCGACATACGCTCAAACGAAATTTCTCTTTTCCTCTCCCTCTCTCACTTGTTGTTACTGAAAAAGTGCTTATTTCACTCGGGATCGCACCTGTTGGGTCGTCTTGAACGCGACGCTGCATTATTATATACACAGCGTCGTGTTTATACAGCACCCTCGCACAACGACGACGGTCATCGCCGCTGCGTGGTACCTGCACCACAGCACACACACACACATCATTAACGGCTGCTTAATTGAAAATGAGTTATTTCTCGAAGGAAGAGAGAAAAAAATGCGTATTTCAAGTGGCGCAAGTATAATACAGGTCGAACACCTGCAGCCTCGACGTCGAAATATTAAGTGGCCTATCGGTGTATTATATGTATCGGTCGAGCGAATCTAAAAAGCTCGCGCGACTCCTTCAACTAGAACACGCGCGGCTCGTCGTCCTTTTAATTGTTATTTTCCTCTATATACACTACTCCCTCTGCGCCACGCGTAGTAAGGCATATGTATAATATATAAAATACATCTACCACTACTACTACTAGCTCCGAGACATTATCTGTATACTCATTGCACCTGTTGTTTGGCTCAATCGGTCAGGCATATACACACACGTATCTTTATATCGGGGGGCCGTTAAACACGTTGCATCATGCAGTCGAGCACGACGGGCGAGCGAGGAGGAGGAAAAAGTTAAGATATTATAGCGGCCGCGTGCGCGATCGCAAGGTGTGCGCCTCGCGCGCGCGACTCCAAGATGTTTATCGACGACCAGCATGTGTGCGCCGGGCGCGAGTACGCAAGTACGCGCGTAGGTACACATCTTTTCGTTATTATCGTATGTATATATACGAGCTGTGTGTGTGTGCAGGTATATATATTGCAGCGGACCACGCGAGCTGCACGAGACAACTGTTTTATATATTAAATAGGAACGGGTACGGACACGTTTTCACGCACACAACTGCCGAACGTAGCCGATGGTCGCCGTATTTATTCACATTATACGCACACACATGCACGATAATACAATAATATGCGGTCGAGGAAAGCTATCACGTGTATAGAACGTAACAGTCTTAAATCCTAGAGCAAACAGAAACATATATAGTATACAAGAGACGTTCCATGGGCACGCGCGAGAAAGCGTATAATAATTGTCTTATATATGTGTAAACACACACGTGATTCCGTTTAAATATCTCGAGTCAAGATGTGGACACCCGCACCGGGCTTTATTTTACAATAATATATGGCTTATTATGTCGCTCGAGGTGAAAGGTGTCGAAATTGTGGCACGCGCCCAGCGTCTCCTTATTACTTATACATACACGATATTAAAGCAGCTTTTACGTAAGCGCGACATTAAATACGTATTGCGCATAATCGAGGTATATAAATTAAGACGCGACATTGTTCGGACGGTACGCGCAGGGGGATGAAAACAATGCTCGCGCTTGAATAAGTGACCAAGACACACAACGCCTAATTCTACTTAATCGTTCGGTATTTCCGTGTACTATTATTATGGCTATTTTTTTGCTTCGCGTGTGGGCCCGAGGTCGAACGCGTCTTTACAGTCATACACAAAATACGTCGTTATAGTCAGTCGCAAGTTTCGGCACCGTCCGCTTATTACAATACAGCTGTAAATTAATCTCGACCCGAGATAAAGACTTTTTTAAGGCTCGAGTGACATACGTATACGGCGTCTCAATAAGTATCAAAGTAATCGCTGCCTGCCCATGCGTGGACGAGCACAGCTTGCGACGCTTCACAAATCTTCTGTCAATATACTCGTGAGTTCGATATATATACGCGTGTCGCGTGCGTGCATCGCGTTGCCAATAACCAGCTGCTTTAATGTGTATCGCGGCACTGATTTTTCCTCTCCTCTTTCTCCGTCGCTCTCTCGGCGATGTGTATACAAATAAATGCGCTTATTATTATGTCGCGCGTTTGCTCCTTATATAAACGCGAATAAGACGCTGTACATAACGCGTATAAGTACACACGTATAGATGGATCTTTGTGTGCGCGTCGTATAATGAAAGTGTGTGTGTGTGCTGCAGGATCTGCGCGACGTAGTACGCATTAAAGTGTACCTATGGGTAGGTACGCCGCGCGTACTGTATGCACAAAACAGGGCACCAGGTGTGCGACGTGCTCCTTGGCTCTCTCTCTCTCTCTCTCTCTCTCTCCTTCTCTCTCTTATATATAGTATATAGCGTCGTAAGTAGAGAAAAGGAAAGATGCGCGGCGGCAGCGCGTCATTGTCGGTGCAAGGGGGCAGGTGTGCATCGCCGCGTCGATTCCTGCGCTCGCTCGCTATACTTAAACTTACTTACTGCCACGCTCCTTGCGCGCGACCGACCACGCGACATATGCCCGTGCATGTGTGCTCTCTCTCGCACGTATATAGGTGTATGCGTATATTACGCAGCAGCAGCACACATATTTGCGCGTATATACCTTCGTATATTATATATACGCACGTATTTATACGAGAAAGAGAGAGAAAGACGGATGCGGCTTTTTTCTTTCTCTACTACTTCGACGTAAAAGTACGCGTATATATACGTACAGTCGCGCGTCGTGGTGAAGGAAAACGGTGGTGGTGGGGGTTGAAAGACGCGTGCCCAATGCTGCTGCTGCTGGCCGATCGGCAGCCAGCGTCCTCCTCAAGGTGCACATGCCGAACAGATCGCCCTTTTGTGTGCGATATATACCTTAGGTGCGTAGGTGGAGATGCTTCTGTCTTTATTGTTATTCCAATGAATGAGACTAGAGCAGACCTGCTTTCCTTCTCTTATTTTTCCTCTATAGCACAACTCGTATTGCCGATCTGTTCGGTACTATACGCACGTTATATTATTGTGTGTGCCCCGGGCCCGGCAATACGTCGCGCTTGACATTACTCATACACACATTCCGCCGAAGATGATACACACGTGCCTCGGTATATGGCGTACACGCATCGATGACGGATATGTCAAACAATGAGTTTTCCTCCCTCGCTCATCTGTATTTTTTTTTTTTCATTTTTTTTATTTTGTTCCTGTCAAGAGCGAGAAGGAGACCACCACCACCGCCGCCGCCGCCGATGACAAGCTGCAGCAGCCGCTCTGCTTTTTAAAGATCTCCGGTGCGGGGGTGTGCCTAGGACCCTTCAGGTTCAGCAGCTATTTCCCCATTAGTATACATACGTAGACGCATGTCGGAGCGTCTCCTAGATTAAGAATGTATCATAACAATGCTGCTCGTGTGGCATCAGCTGTACGACGAGGCTTTTAAAAAAAGAAGAAGGAAAAAAGTCTGTATATAGTCCGATTTGGTCGGGCGTTTATGTTGACTCTCGCTTAAAATCGATTATATTATACATACACACACACACACACACATATCCGCGCAGATCGATGAGTGGTTTTTATCGGAATTCCGTGATTCTTCGTCACCTTCTTTTTTCTTTCTTTCGTTCTTTATGTATGTTTTACACGCCCGCGCATACTAATACAATAAGCGCGTTGAGCTGATCTATATAAATACACGCGGTAAAAAGCGAATGTCTCTTCTCGTTCGAGGAAAAAATTTTCCTTAGTCTCCCCCGCGCGTGCCGGCTGCCTCGATTAAGCGCCCTTGCAACGCGTAGATTACGCGACTCGATGTTTGATCAATATTCCGCGTTATACAGAGGGGGTGAGGGTTGAAAATTGAAAAATATACGCCAACGTCTTATAACGCTGCGCAAATATCGCACTGCACCCGATCGAGCCCACTCGTGTGAGCACTCGTGCGTGCGGCACTCGGTGGCAAACATTATATCTTAATGTAATATTGTAATGCTCTCGCGGCGAGATTTCGAGTACGCAGTCGCGAGTCTGAGCCCAGCGAAACGCACTTTTCGTATATATACGTAGCGTACTCGAGCCCCTCGATTCGAGCGTATATTAAGCGTGCGTAATACATCGACGCAAGGAAGCGTGCAATATTTTTTTTTCCGTTACAAGGAGCACGTATCATATCCATTAAAAAATCTATTCATCGCGACTCGCCGATTTTTATTGTTACACTCTGCTACTGTATACGGCATGTGCAGTTGTTGTGTGCAGACGCTCGCGCGAGCGAGTCCGCAGCAGCAGCATGGCTTGCCGTACTACACGTTATCGTCGTGCCTCGCACAAGGAGAGCGATTTATAAGCAAATAATAACGAGAGGAAGCCTCCCCTTTTTGGCTGGCTGGTGGTGGATTATGACTCGTTACTATATATATGTTATATGTGTGCAGCCCCGAGCTCGACTCTTTTTCTTCGAGACTATACGAGACGCTCTCGGGGCCTTATGCGCGAGGCACAATCGATTCGCCAAAGGCAGCAGCAGCGGCGGCTACAGCCACCCGAGTCGCGACAACAATGGGGCCAACTTTCTCGAGTCCCGTTTATAATAATGAAGAACTGCTTCAAGCTGCTGCTGCTGCTGCGGCCGTACTGCTCCGCATAACTACCATTACACCTATGTGACTTTTAATTCACCCCCTCGGTCGTGCGAACATTATTACGTATGTATATGCACGTAGGTATACATATACACACGCCGTAGGAAATTTCAACCTTTGGCCATGGGAGCTCTGCTATATATGTATGTATACGAGTGTGTTTCAGCTTTAACTTTGTCTTAAGTCGCCGTACTGCAACGGGCAGTACAGTCGTCAGTCAATCTTTTCTCCCTCTGACCTCCCCACGTGTGCTAATAAACAAGGTGTACGGTGTAAACCGGCAGGGTAGTAGCAGTAGCAGCAGCAGCGGCTACACACACGGTAGAATCGAACAAAAGTCTTGGGCCTTCTCGTTGATGCGTGGCTCGCGACTCGCAATAATGCAACGCAGCGGTACGAGCCCAAGGAAGGAAGGAAACGAGACGGCAGCTGCGCGATTTTTCCTTCGCTTACTACTTCTTTTTCTCTGTATAGTATGTACGTGTATGGGTACACGACCCCCGGTCATATGCCAAGATATATAGGCGCACACATACACAAGGTGGAGATGCTTTAAACGCGCATAAAAGGAGAGACCCTGCACGCACACGCCACGGACCAATGAGAGAGAGAGAGAGACGCGAAACAAGCCAGTCTACGGCGACTCCACGTTATATTATTATTATATAAGGTATATGTTTGAAGAACACCTTGAGGACCTTTCGACCTATTGTTGCTTTTCGGTACATACGTCGCGCGCGGACTGCGATGAAATGTGCCATCCACCCACGTCAAAAATTCCGATGCATTGTTAGTTTTTTTGTTACATTTATAGGTATATGCTCCGAGCGCGTGCCACTCACGTATTATACGTTATACACAAACACATCGATGGAGCTGGGTTTTTTTTTTACCATCGATCGTGAGCAGCCGCTCGATGCATTATCGGATCGACGTCACTCTGAATCTTTCTATATCAACAGTGTTTTGTCGTTGAAAAGTCACCGCGCAGACGATTCTCCAAGTCACCGGTTAAAAAAACGAGTCCACGAGTTTATTGTGGTTTTTACGAAAATTTTTGAGACCACGAAGAGTCGGATTTGACGAGCAGAACGTCGAATAGCATTCGTTTTTAAAAATTATGTGAGAAAATTAAAATTTTTCTTGAACTTAGAGAGTACAAAAATGTGGACGACGCCACGTAGGATCTTTTTGTTAGTAATCTCTTATATATATTAATTCTACAAGTCCAGTCAATGAATCAGATTTCAGTGATTCTTTATTTCTAGCATTTGATTTGTCTCTTTGGTATCGAAGATGTTATTTAATTTTTATGATTCATTAACTGTACGGGACAATTTATCTATCTATCTCTAATCTATCTTTCAATGTAACCGTATATATCACATCGACGCTGTTAAGGAAGAGAGTTGCACGTTTCTTAACATTTTGAATTGTATACGTGCTACTCTTCCGTAACAGCGTCGTTTATGTCACAGAACAAGAAACCAACCTATTATGATATGACGTGCAGTCGTGGATGGAGTGAGGATGATGTTGACTGTGGATGACGCTGCGCTGCCGTGGATGAATCGACGTTGTCGACCGCCGACCTGCCGTACCGCCGCCCTGCAAATCATGTTTTGAAACTTGCTTATATAAGAACTTGGTAAAAAATTTAGCCACTTGCGGATAAGAAAATATTCTTATCGTCAGCCCCCTAGCGGCCGGCAAAAAAGCCGCAGATTTGCGCAGTCTGTAACGCATCCTCCACATATAGTGCATGACGCCCGCGCGCGCCAATACAAAAATAACCAATACAATCGTCCGCACGAATTACGATCGAACGCGACTCGAGTGAATATTCGGATAACTCTAATGTTATTGCGATATCGTTGTTCACGTTCGGAAAATAGCATCGTTGAATTCGAAAAGATGCACTCAAAGTTCGGCTTATAGCAGTGCACGCGTAACCGCCGTTGAAATAAGTAGAACGACCTCTCGGGCATGGTGCAAAGTGGCGTTTACAAAGTGATTGTGTACTACGAGTGTCTCAAAATCGTTGAGTTTTAGTGCAATTGACTTGTTTATTAACAAATCGAGTGAAGGTGATACAGTTTCGTGAACGTGCACGTTTTCAAGGATTCGGTCGCGATGCGCAGCGAAGCAGCGCCCGAACGTATCAACGGTCGACGGCCGGCACTCGCGACATCGAGGTTTGAATTAAGTTCGTGTTCTTGCATGGAATATTCATCTAGCATTTACCTGTTGTTTCAAGTAACACACTGATTGTTTTATAAATAACCAATCCATCCGCGTGACAATCCAAGTGTCGATAATCGATGCCCTCCCGCCGCGTAATTTGAGGTTATTTGACCAATTCGGCGCTCGGCGGGCGAGTCAAGATTTTCTCTTCGCGGCGTACACTTGGCGGTTATAGGTAACAATACGCGTTCGAGAATAAATAATGTGCAGAAACAACGTTGTTTTGATCTACAACGTGCACGAGAAGTAGTTGATCCTGCAAAAAGATGCAAAAAGTAAACGGTGGCCTGCTCACTTGCGATCAAGTGTCATCTGTCATCTTTGTGCACACATCATTCGTGCAACGACGAAAATTAGCCGTATCGCAGCTTTTATCGCCATCTTCGGACTCATAATTCAGCTGCTGCGGATTATACATACAATAACGGGGGGTTGGTTTTTTTCTTGTCTCTGCGAATAAAGAGAGAGAGCGAAGAAATATAAGAAAATTTTCAGCTCGTTCGTAGACAAATACGGGAAGCGTATACGAAGGTGAAAAAAGGAAAAAAAATTAATCACAGCCCGAGATCTCGCAGTCCCGTGCTCGCGACCGTGCAGGATATAGGGTATTATGTAATTGGCATAAGTATAAATATATGCTCGGCGGCGGCTTGCTGCCTCCCCTCCTCGCCGCTCCTATCACCCCGTATAACAACAAAGCCTTGCATACGTCGCAGACTATGTGCGTTGCGCGAGACGCACGCGAAAGACGTTACGACGCGTTTTACTACTCTACTGGGCTTTATACACATTATTATACAAGTTCTCTCGCGCGCACACCTTTCCGGGGGTTGCGAAATTTCTAAAGATATCACGGCGTCGTACAAGGAGAGAGGCTGCGCGACGTTTTAGCATGACAATGGCCCCACCGTCTCTGTATACATACGCACGCAAGCATCTGCAAAGCTTTCTCGCACCCCTCGCGAACGCGCATGTGTTCGAGCTACCTTGCGCCGCGCACGTTGCAGTGGAGCTGTACTCCGTCGCCGTGCATGTGCGCCAAGTCGTAATAGGTATTAACAAGTGAAAAGCTACTGTATATGGAAGCTGCAGTCTGAATTCCTATACATATTGCTGTAATATAACAACGCACATGGTCGAGGCGGATCGATAAGGAGTGGGGCTGCTGCTGCTGCTGCTGCTGCTGTTGCTGCTTCCGATGCTGCGAACTGCGTTTTTGTTTCCTCCTCGACGCGGACCGAATTTTGCGCGCCCATGTTACAAGGGCATACCTATACACTACACCTAGACCTAACGTTTATGGGATACGCGCGAGCTTTGTGAGTCGACAAAAATAAGGGACTTTTTGCGCGATTTATCGTGAGAGAAGTATCGAATTACGCTGCACACGGGGCCACGTGTGCGATTCGTATTATGTAGTGTGGCGCGCGAATTTATTGTGAATTTTTGGGAGGGAAGAGCAGCAGCCGCCCCGTTCGTATCAAGGGTTGGTCTCTTGCGATTTTATGCGCAATCTCGGGCTCTCTTACGGCCAACTATAATACAAGTTGTTATGTACTGTCAAGGATCGTTTTGGGCTGCCTTTTTTTATACTTCGACAGTCTGCAAAAGCTGCCGCTGCAACACAGATTGACCCATAAAATATTTTATAGCCAATTTCGAAGCTGCGCGAAACCCAAATAGCTATACGCGCGCGGAGAGTCGTGAACGTCACTTTTTTTAGGATCTATTTGACGTCTTTGTATTGTTGTCGTATTGTGATATAACACGCGGCGGACACATCCAAACCTCGAAACGAACGATCATTTTTTTTTTTCATTCGAAACTCGTGCGAACTACTTTGTGCGCTGCACCTTGAATGATACATAGCGCCGCTCGACAAGGCTTCGGATTTCGATTCGCGCAATTTTCAGGAAGAATTACCAAACACCTCGGTGTAACTGCTTTATTCGAATCGGAAGCGTCTAGAAAAAAAACTGATAGTGATCGCTCGATCAACAAGTGTTCTCGAGCAGCCGTCAAGATTTGCATTCGTTTAGGATGATTGTACTCGTTTCTAATTTTTATTCATTAAATCCAAACGTTCAAATCAAATCAAACGCGTAAGAACATGAAATGAAATTTGAATTAGAAACCGGTAATTGCGCTCGCTGAATAAAACACCATGTACAGTACATACCTACAGTACTTGCGATATAGCATTATTATGTACATTGTAAGCTGTACGGAGGCCTAGAAACATCTGCACCCTGTTGCACCCTTTATACGTAATAATTATTTATACACGACCAAGGGACGAGCATTTCACGACGGACCCTTTTAAATTGCTATTTACGTCGTTTTTATACGTGCAACACGTGTGTGTGCGCGCCTTCGTAATGAGTACGAGCGCAACGTGTCGCGCACTTTTCCAGTCGTCGATGCGTGACTCAAATTCTCGATACTTTCGTACTTCAACGTTTTTCCGCTGAAGATGGAATTTTTTCGCGAGCTAGAAATTGATCACTTTCGATAAACTACTTGGATATTTGATATGAAATGTGCCTCGTGAACGTGCACTTGTCTTCACAGCGTGTACATTTGCTCGCTACGGTGCAAAATTGCGGGTGCAAGCGGTTCAATGAACCGAAACATGTGACACTCGACTTTTAGCCAAATTTAAATGCCAACGACCGCCGCCGTCGCGCGATCGTTATGCAATTTTAATTTATCGACTGTGTGTACGTGCGAGGCACACGTGGTCGAATCATCAACCATACGCGAAGGAATTATCCGCAAGCCAAGTAGAGAGAGAGAGACACAGAGCAAAAATCGCTGAAGTCGCGTGAAATATATCCGATTCACATGTTTACTATTGCCACTTGTACACACCGAGCGTAACTCGATCTCGCGCGCCAGAAGAGCTTACTTACATTCATATCGCTGCCCGCCTGCCAGCCTACGTACGTACGTACACACACACACAGATATAGTCTGAGAATGCGCTTCGCGGCTGCATTTTTGTCATGTGCTGCGTTAGACGTTGGGGAAATACTGTTATTTTGCCTCTCTTTTAAAAATATTTATTTAAAATACGCTCAGAGCTCCTCTCCGTTTCCACATACACACTGACAGGTGAATTCCACATTTGAACTAAATAGTCTCTCGCACAAACCTCTGTGTAGCTCTGAGTCGAGCTGCCAAAAATTGCGCTGGCACATTAGCCTTCCGAGAAGTTCGAGTGTGAGCTCTGGAGCGGCACAGGTCGATAGTTATCGATTGCTGTTATTAGAGCGGCGCCTGCACTCGAGAGCTCGGACGCACATACACGACGTACATCCCAATTGGCATCAATTTCTACGTAAATCATCACCTGATTACGAAATATTTCGTGCCGGTATTTTGCACCTCTTCAAAGTCCCGCACTCGTTGGAGCCACTGCGTAAGTGTCTCGAGCGAGCCTTGTGCGATGTTTAACAGCCGAGACAATTGGAGGGATGCTGCAGCAGCGGCAGAAGAGGCAGCCCACCCCGACTACTCGTTCTCCCCCCGAAGGCTAAAGCGTCGTAAAGCGTCGTGAAAAATAGCGCGTCGAGGCTCGAAATGTGCGCTTAAATGAAAGAAACTGGCGCGTTAACGCGCGAAACGCCGACGAGCACACTAGCAACAGTCTTCGTAACCGGCATTTATATATAAATAGGAAGCGCGCGCATGTATGCATTATTTGCTCGGCGAAGCTCACTCGAACGGGCCGAGCTTAAGCAAATTCTCGACAATCAATTTTTAGCCGGCTAATAAGCCCATAAGGAGTAGTCGTGCAGGACGCTGATCTCTCCCAACAACAGCTCCTAATGGTCTCACACGTGCGACTAATAATCGTTTGCACTCGTTATTTAACGCCGCTGCTGCTGCACCTAGAGCATAAGAGAGCTCAATGGAGCGTACATTACTGTAATGCTCGTGCATGTGCGCGTTGTCGGGCATGCCTATATAAACTGCGCACAGGCTAGCCGTCGAACGAGTTTGTTCCGTATGTGTGCGTGTGTGCGCCATATAATATAATGTATTTAGGTGCACAGGCCGAAAGTAGAAGAGCGAAGTGGCGCGCGGAGTGGGGGAGCGAAAAGCCGACCTCTAATCAGTACCGGGATTTACAACCCTGGGCCCGAGCGATCTCCAGCGCGCGCTAAGGCCGAATCAATGGCTGGAACGCCGCTCGCTCTCTTCTCTCTCTCTCTCTTTCTCAGGTCTATATCTATAGGCACGAAGGTATAATATACCGATTTGGAAAGGCTGAGAGAGACGAGACCAGGAGAGAGAAAGAGAGTGGGACCAGCCAGGCAAGTAGTCCCTCTCCATGCTTTGTCCGACCGATCGTCGAGTCGGCGCGGCTCTCGTGCTTCTGATCCGCAGCAGCGAAATCCTCACGTGCGATCTATAATATGTACGCTGGGATATCACCGCGCCGCGCAGCTTTATTTATTCTTGCAATTTCGTCTCGGCTGCGCTGGTGCGCGCTGATCGTGTAATTTAATTCACACGTGTGTGCGTGTATGCGCCTCTATTTTACTTCATATATTCCATCGGTATATGCTAGAGACATTGGATGCAAAAATGCTGAATACTTTCGGTGGTTAATTAGATAATTAAATTTTAACATTTCTAACGGAGTTTTAAAAGGAGAGAAAAGAAAGAAAAAGGTAATCTTCTCTCGGTATGCAATAGTCATTCGTTGCAAATATCTCTCTCGGATCTTCCAATTTACACTTCATTTATACCGACTGCGGCGTATCCTCTCTCTCTCTCTCTCTCTTTCTCGTCGGATGCTTGCTCGAAATTCCTGCGCTTATATCTTTTTGCTTCTGTCGCGGAGCCCAACAACGCACAAGAGATGTAGCAGCTATCACCCCGTGTGCTGCTGCTGCTGCCTCACGGCTCGTTTCGCTCGTAATTCGCTTCTTTAAACTTCGTTTTCTCAACTTCACCCCGCCTGAACTGCAGCGGACTATATTATACTCGGACTATGTATACTATACTGGACACGTATATATTTTTATATATCCACTTCGAAGCGCGGCGCGGCATATCGTCTCTCCTCCTTTGCTCCTGTCCCTTATGTAGCTCACCGAGTTCATATATAATTAGCAGCAGCTCGAGAGATCGCTCGAGTCGGTATATATACACGAGCACACGCGCGTACGTGGACGAGAGAGAAACTTAAATCAATGTTGTACGTCATGGGGCTGGAGGGCCCATTTCTTTCTGCGTCTCTCTCTTACTTATACCATATGAGATGCCCCGAACTTATATCTAAGCTCTCTCGGGCCTTTTATTCGTCTTCCGTTCTCATCATCATCGTCATCTTCTGACTCTCGCTCGGCTTCTCAGGTAGGTGTGCGGAGGAGTCCAGGGCTTCTCTTTAACGACCCCCGTGTATAATACGTGTCCGAGTGAAAAATGCCAGAGTTGCGCCAACCCGGGGGAGAGAATGGGTCTGCCAGTCGCGGTGATGTATGTGTACAATACACACACACACACACACACACACATACATACGTAGCAGATCGTTTCGGCTCCTCTCGCGAACTTATATGGCTCGTTCCTGCAAGCCGAGACATTTATAAAGTACATATATATTTAAGGGTCCAGCAGACGTCCGTATACACCCGTGAAACTGACGCATGATTCATTCGTATTTGTCGACGTTTGCTAATTGAGTTGTGCCTAGTTAACCGGTCTTTTAACTATTACACGTGTATAATTTAAGAGGACGAATAAGCAGTACTTTTCCTTAGATTCTATTTGTCATTCTGACGCGTGATACAAATGCTTAAAAATGAGTATAAAAATGATTCGCGTGTTCACGCCAGCAATTCAGTTTTATCATTTACATTTGTTTCTCTCGTCGTATAATAAGGCGAATAAAAAAGGTCACCGTGTCAGAAACGCGCAGCCATACGCGCCATCGATGCGCTCCTCGCGCGCAGCCCTGCGAAAAGCTGCCCTCGACAATTTCCTTGTTGCGCTGCAGCGGTGCTGCACGTGTTAGCTCAGCTGCCAAGAGCTGCTATGCGTGTGCTTTACACGAGCCTGTCAGAGAGCTCGAGCTGCAGCTTTGAATTACGATCGCGCCACAAAATGAAGATATCAGAATTAAGCACACTGTATTATATATATACGTGTTATACAGCTTGAGCGTGTACTGCAAAGTTGGGCGACTTTTACGGCCACGAGCACCCACTACTGCTGATGCTTCCAATATCCCGGTGCGCAGTGCTGTACAAACGCATATAATGCCTATTAATACGCGCGGGTTTCGTATGTATATGCAGGCTTGGGAGTGGAATGCAGCGCATCCGCGTGTCATACGTTAGTCAACGACGATTTGTCTCGAGTCCCTTTTGCCCTCCTCTTTCTTTTGCATATAATACTGCTATGCTGCTGCTGCTGCCGCTATATAAGGCGAGTTATTAATTCGAGGATCAACCAAGGACACGAAGCTATTTCTCTTTCTTTCCAGCGCGTTTCACGCGTGACTTTATTTATCTTAGCGCGCGCATATATATATATGTGTATAGTCGCGCTATCTTTTGGCAATCTTCTATACAGGCGCACACGAAGACGACGACTACGACGAAGATGATGATGATGATGATGCTGCTATGTTTGTGTATTATTGGGCCCTACCGCACAGGTTGATTCGCTCGACTTTAATTGGACACGGGCGCCTAAACGCGCTAATCTCGAAGCATTTTCTTATCATCGCTAGGCTCGCAGTATAGGCACGCATGCGACTATAAACATCAACTCTATGCGAAAAAATTTCCTTAAACGTCCAATCGTTATATCCATCGTTTGCCAGATAAATTTATTGGAAGATTATACTTTGTGTGATTTACTTCGTGTATCATACAACGGAAAATAGTGTCAAAAACGCGCCAAACATCGCAGAGACGTACGATTTCAGAGATTCGTCCCGTATCGTCTAAAAATCGTGACAATGCAATCGCCATCATTGTATGTGACACCTCGCGCGCGTCGTTCGCGTCATTAATTGACTTTTTATGCGTAAAAAGATCCTCGGCGATCTCGGCGACTTTGCTTTCATGTCTATTAATGCATTCCAAGTAATCTTTTTCTTTTTTTTATTCGTATTCACTTTTATAAGCTTAAAATCTTTAAGCATAGTCGAATGTGTTTATCGCGTCTCGAGCTCGACTTTGACTATTTTCGCATCTTATACACACGGGTGTGCGAGCTATATGGGCAGTCACAATTCTCGGGTTTCACGCGTCTGCGTATATATGTATTATAATATAAACGACGAGAGCACGAAAAACTGCCAGCGGAATATAATTTTATTCGCCGAACAGCCGAGAGGAGAGACCTCGAGCCACAGTGCACAGCCTGACTTGATATCTTTCGTGTGAAATTTGTACGCACCTATATATATGGCTAAATTATTAACTTCCGAAGTCGACTTCCACAGGCGATTCTCTCTTTTTTTCCTGTCGATAAGGATGCGTGCCGAGCGTTAAGTGTAATGAAGTTATCACCGCGCGGCGCAGCTGCATACGCGACGCAGCTCGAGCTGTCAGCGCGATCAGTTTTTCATCTATTTTTAAAGCTCGCGCTCGTAATGAACGTAGCAAAACTCCTGAATTATTAAAAACAATCTATTTTCGCCACATCGCTGTAGTGTGGAATTCATCGCGGACTTACGTAACAGTCGAAATAATCTCGCTTCAAGATCAAAGCCAACGTCGACAAAGGCTGAAATGCACTTTGAAAAGCTGCGCGCGTGAAAAATGTCGTTTCTCGTCCCGACTGTATCGAATTTCGGGCAACTCGCTCTCTCGTTCTGTCTCTCTCTGCAAGAGCTTGAACAGCTTCGCGGCAGGTATACACCTATACGGAACGTCTCGAGCTCGAGAAACGAATATAAATTCGGCCGCACACAAGCGCTCAGAGATACGAGATTACCGAACGATTTTGCAGAAAGGACATAGAGAGAGAAAGAGCGAGGCGCAGAAAAAAAGGCGCAGTGCCTAATCCGCGGCTATACGTGTACGCACGCACATGCATGCAGGATTCTCTAGGCTACGCCACTCGTGCGCATTCATCAAGTCAGGCGATTGAGAACACCCGCACGCAGCAGGGCCCAATGAGAGTGAGAGAGAGAGAGAGAAAGAAAGAGACGAAAGAAAGACGGGACGACGACGGTTTCATTAAGTCGGACTTTCGTATACGGCACGCAGCGGCAGCAGCCAGCCACCAGCAGCGAAAAAAGCTTGGGCCCGAAAACCGATATTCAATCCTGAGGGGAGTTCTGTGTATACAGTACGAGGCACATTCCCAAAAACGTCCATTCTTCTGTACGCTCTGTTATAACAAACACGAGCTCTAGCTCATTTCTCCCCGATGATAAAAATTTTTATATTCGCACGAGGCCGTTTTTCGTCCAACAATAATAGTACGTGTAAACGCTGTATTATATAGATGATGGCGGCCGACCTTTACACCCTTATTTTATGCACTGCCGCGTAAACTGGGCCGCGCGCTATGATGTTATTGTACGAGCAACTTGCTAAAAAACTTGCAGCAGCCTCACGTTCAATGGAGACTCTAAAGTCCAACGATACTAGCCGATCGATGAAAGGTACATCAACGAGCATATCTTTGACAACGATAACTAAGATCGCCGGTATCGATGCAAACAATTTTACTGTCAAGATCGTGTCCAATCTTGAATGTAACTTGAAGAAAAGGCAAAATATTAAGCCTTAAGATGTGCAAATAAACCCCAAAAGGTTCAGTGTAAAATGCAGCCAAGAAACAAGTAATAGCACCGAAAAAGTTTCAATAGATGTAAGTCAAGAAGCAAGTATTTATGTATGAAAGTATCGCGTTAACTACTTTCGTTTTATGTACACGCCACCTGTTGGCAGTATTTCCAATTATAGGGCAAGTAATTCCTATTTATAAAATTTAATTTTTACTAAAGGTATGTAAGTACCCGAAAAAACTTGATCGAGTTCAGCATTTATAAAGTAGCTTTTTCTTCATGAAAAGATGAAAATGATCGTAACATATACAGAAGTACCATGAGAAAACTAAGAAATAAACGCCTCGAAACCACATTTTCAATTTTTTTCGAGTACAACTAAAATGTTATAATGTTGTGAACCAAAAAAATCCTAATTCAGTTCAAATCCGTTATAACCTGAGGAAAAACATGTTTCATTTCACGCGATCATGCTAATCGTAATGCGGCACATAAACTCGGTACTAATATCATATACGTATACCAGCAGAAAAAAGCTGCACGTACCGCATAGGAATCGGTGGAAAACCGCACATGAATTAAGTCTGGTTACCCGTATTATACAATATAATGTGTATAGCCCGCGCTATACACGCGTACATGCGTGTACGTAGAAAGTAGAATGGAGCAACCCCTTATGCACATATACACACACGTATACCCGTCAAATGTATATGTGTGCGATGTGTGTATAAATGCGAAGCCGAACAAAAAATTAATACAATTGCGCGCAAACTGCAGAGCGACGCGCGCTTGTTCCCAGCTTTATGCGGAGCGATGTTATAATGTGCAGACGTCGCGACGACGACGGCGACGACGACGACGTCTATATACGTATATAGCAGTAGCTCGATGGGAACGACCAGATCATACGAGGCACATATCGTCAAGACATGACCTCCCGGACCAAACCCGCATACAGCATAGAGATATATCGCATGCGTTATATAGCGCGCGCACACGCGACTCGCCGCCTAATGACAACCGACTGTATAAATACATAAGGTCTAAATACGCCTGCACATGTATCCGTATATATACGCCGAGCTCGAGCTCCGCATGTACATTCGATAGGAGCGCATCCGGAGATTCGACTGAATGAGCAAGAGAGTGTGTGTGTGTGCGTGAAAGAGACAGAGAGGCAGAGAGAGAGAGAGAGAGAGAGAGAAGATGAAGAAATGTCCGAGAAAGATGCGGATACAGTCAAAAATTCCATCCGCAGCGAGTAAGATAGAGAGAATGAGAGAAGGTTACGCGCAGACATTGAAAATAGCGTCGTTGTAATAATGACCGTTATTATCGCGTATGTTGCGGATATCTGTCTCGTCTCTTCCTAACTCACGGCCACTGCTGCTGATTTCTGTTATATACTATGTTGCCTTCAATTTCGCCGAATTTGTTTTACGAGCTGTACGCGGCCCAAGAGTATATAATTGCAATGTGTCTTTTTGGCGACATAGCACGAAGCATACATTGTATGTACGAAACGCGCACACTGTGTGTTTTTGTGCAGTATGGATTGATTCTCAACTATAACATCCCGAGAGCTAACCGGAACATCGATACAACGTATTGGTCCTTTAACTCATGTCCTTTAACTGTTAGACGAACTACTTATCTTCTCGGTTATACCTCGATTCTATATTGCACTTTGTGGAAACGTTTGAAATCTTCTAACTTTGTACTTTAGCCTCGTTAGTTTTACGAAAAAAATCTATCTCAACGGATAATTAATACGAACACGACGAGAAAATGTGAACTGGCTGAAATGACACGAGCTAAAAACAAAATGCTCCGAATTTTGCACTGATCCCCAAACTTCGGTCGACGATGAAAATCTTCTCGTGCACTCACGCCAAAGCCGATCGCCACGCGCTGCTGCTTTTTCTCCTTTTTCATCTTGGCTCTCTCTCTCGATCCTCTCTCGTCGTTGCAGCTCTCTCTCTCTCGCTCTCTCTCTCTATCGGTCTTCCTCAGCGCGCAGGCCTAAAAATGCCGCATATCAGTTCTCCAAAATCTCGTTGTATATTATACGCACACATGTATAAATGAATGTTCATTTTGTGCAAGACTGCAGAGAAATCGTCTAATTAAGTTGTAAATAATGCTTGGGAGCTGCCGAGAGATCACGCCAAACTTGATTTTGTGCAATTACAAAATTTTATTTATTACCTCTATTTCAGCCTTTTTTCTCATATAAAAAAGCTTCGAGCTCGTATCGACGATCCTGTCCGCGTTCCGTGTGTGCTTCGATGGGATTTTTTTTAAGGCTGAACTTCGAAAATTGGACGATCAAGAGAGTTGCATTCTTGGCGAATAAATTGCATCGTAGCGAATTTCGAGCTAATCTATATTTTTTGGGAATACAGTTTGATGAAATGTTCGTGATTATTATCACTCGAGGGATCAGGTTCTTTTGATTCGTCGCTGACTGCTTTTTTCGGTATAATTTGATCATTCCATTTTTTTGGCGTGAACATTTGTCAAACGTGTTGAGTTGCTTTCATTATTTTTTAAACATTGTAGGTGCGCGTCGAGTCAAAGAAGAAGTGTGCAATCGAGCTTCCGACCGGTAATCGTAAAATCTAATACTTCAACAATAAAAGCCTCCTGCTCAATTTGCCCGGGCTATTGCACAAACGTCATTAGGCTTACAAAAACCATAAATGCCACACGTACTTACGGCAAAGAGACAATTTTTACGAGCGTGCACGACATTATCTGTGCAATATGCAACAGTTCTCGACTCTGAAAGGCGTGGTATTACGGAGTAGGATAATCTAGGCTCGACAAAAAGTTGCGCACCTCGTCGCTGCAAGCGAATGATCATCATTATCGCGAAGCACAACTGGTTTTTTCGAAAGTCAAAGCGTATCCAGAAAGCGTCGACCACGTGTGTCCTCGATTACCGCGTGACAATGCAGCCCTACCATCCCTTACGAGCCTGAAAAGTCACCCTTCGCTCGCGCGCGCACACGCAACAATGCAAAGCGCACACGTTGCAGCACGTTTTATACATAGTGGTGCACATGTTTCGCAGCCACTTTGCTCTATGCGAAAGAGCGAAGAGATTCCGGTGCACGCACCAGACAGCACACACACACACACTCACACAGACAGACACATTCGCGTCATTCATCAAAATTTCAATCACGTCGTTACATGCGAATCGGCGTTTGGCTCGTTCGCGCGCGCGAGAGAGCCCGGGACACCGAGAGCTCATTCCACACGTACATAATATAATATATAATGCAGGCATGTAACCCTTTCTCTCCCTGGCACCGCCAGATTAATCATCAAAAGCCGCGTCATTACTCAGGGCCTTATAATACGAGTTTATATTATATTTACAACGTAGCTTGTTTTCTCCAACCCTTTGTTTTTCTCTTTCACTCACTCGCGCGCGCGCTTACAAACAAGCTTGCGGTCCCTCACTGACGCGCTCGCGCGCGCTCACTCACAAACGAGCTGCCGAATGAGGTACGTACAACGCCAGGGCGCATAGGTATACACCTTAATGACTGAAACGACGAAATGACAGTCCGCGCGTCGACGACGAAACCACATAATCTGCGGAAAGGAAGAGATACACACGTAAAAGAATGAAAAAAAAATAGCAAAAAGGGAAAAGAAGCGCGTCGAATCGCCGCGGTGACACCCCCGTGAGATAAAACTGCGAGCTGCGGTAAAGTTTTTGAAGCGCCACGCCACGAATTCGGGGGAGTATATACCTGGGTATAAGGCGAAACGCGCGTGTGCCCCCAACGAGAAAGAGAGGAAGAAAGTATATACACTTATTGCTTCTTTCCTAGTCTTGTTGTTTATATATATGCGAAGGGAAGGGCCGCGCTTAGTTACAGACATTCCAACGTGATAGTATCGCTCGCGATCTCCTCGATGGTAATCTGCTGCTGCGTACGTTCTACTGGCGTATAGGAAAGACGCCGTGCGGCCAACAATGGGTTTCGCGACGACGACGACGTCGAGTAAGCTTGCCGTGTGCGAGAGAAGAAAGCCAAAGGTATGCGCGCGCGCGGCCGGCGTATCTTCGAAAGCGCGGTGGGTCCCGCAGTATGATTTGAAAGAGCCGAGCGTATACAAGAACGAGCTCTGGAGCTACCTTTTTTGTTTTCTCTTGCTTCTCGCGCGCGCACTTCCCCGCCTGCGTAATTTTCTCCTATTTTTTTACAACTCTGTTTCTTTTGTTCAGGCTGTAGCTGCAGTGCAAATCAGACGTATGTATACACAGAAAACATTTTTGCACTCGATATTGGTACGTGCTGCAACATATATAACGCATGCATTTAGAAGATAATTCACACCGCGGCGCATACGGCTCGCTGCGGTTGTGTTATTATCACGTGCAGTTGTATACGTGTGTTTTACGTAATGACCACTCGTTTTCGTGAATCGGTGAAACGTTTGCTGTTGTCTCGAGCTTACCGCCGACGCGTGATGGGCAAGAAAATTGCTAGCCGATACGTACGTATAATCCAAGCGTTGAAGGGCAAATGATCGCGCGGATGCTGCTGCGGCTCGCACCGAATTCAAATTGAAAATGCAGCCAACTTTATTTAGTCGGACCCGCGAATTTGCATACTCGCGCGTTAGTATGCCGTGTGCGTGTGTTGCACGCGCACGTGTGTACGCATGCAGCTTCCACGCGCGCTGCTGCGGCTGCAAGAAACTGGCTTTCTCTCCCTCCTTCCGTACGTAATAAAATCATTTGGATTTTTATGGTTAGACACGTACGTTTTCTTTTTTTGATACGCGCGCCACCCAGAGACACTATCGGCTCTACGCCGACTAATTTAAAAATTTATTCGTGCCGTCGAAGATTATTCTTTATACTTTATTCGATAAGCTCGTGTGCCGCTACGGCGATTCGGACTTTTGCGCTGGAGCTTCTTCGTTTTATACAGATACCCCCGTTAATTGTCCAATTAACTCTTCGCAGTCGAAGCAGAGGAAATCACCGGTCCACGTGCGTGCGTGCGTGTGAACATCCTCCACGCTCTTATATCAATTGCAGTTTAGTTCGGAAGCAGATTTCAAATTTTTTCCTCGGTCCTCGGTCGTCGTATTAGCATTCGAGTAGTATAAGTATTCGAGTTTTTTTTTGGTTACTCGAATATTTTTAGTTGCTCTTTAAACATGTGATTTTCATTTAAACACAATTGTCTAATGGCCGAATAAACGTACATAGCGTATGACAGTTCAAGTGTACAAAAAGGATCGCGCGAGGTACGAACTCCGGGACGATGAAATTCGGGCCCGCGCTCGCGCGCCACCGAGAGAATAATAATGGGCCGGGCCCCGGAGAGATCGGTTGTGATTGTTCTGTGTGTTATATATACACACGTGCATGTCGCTCGCTGCGTGGATGCGCCCCCGAGGGAGCTGTGTTGCGCACTTTTCTCTCTCTCTCGCTCTCAGAGCTCGAGCTTGGCATGCATGTGCGTTGCGTATGCGAGCATATTTCGAAAGGATGCGAGCACAAAAGATAAAAATAAATAAATAAAAAAGTAGGCTGCGTCCGACGACGACGACGACGACGACTCGGAGAGAATGATGGTGCGGTGGCGGCAATGGGAACCGCTCGGGGCGTGTCGGACACCGACCGAAAAGAGCATCGCAGCTCGAGCTCTTTTGGAACGCGCGCGCGCGCGCGGGAGATCGAAAAGTTAAAAGTCAACGCGTGCGCCCACGTATACATACATTGTATATATGTGTATCGGCCGACTGCAGGCAGTCTTGGCAAGAGCGCCAAATCCATTGCAGCGACCGCGAATATGCTCCTTTCGAGCTGGCCTGTGCACAGAGATAGGGCAGATATATTGCGAGATGTCGTACATGTTTCATTGATGGTGCATTTTGCGCGCCAGAGCACATTGAGTAGTACCGCACCGGGAGACTTAAATGCAATCGGTAAACTGCATCGATGTATTTATGCACATTCGTACGTGTGAAAGTAAATATCTTTAACTAAACTCGAAGGAGAGAGAGAAAAAGAGCTCAGCTTCGAGTCGCGTATTATCCAAGTCCTAATTGATTCGCGATGAATGAAGCACGAACTTTTTGTCACGAGTCGCGCGGTGAAGACGAAAAAAAAACACGATAAACAGCACAATAATGGCAGAGGCGTGAAAAATGACCAAGGCTGACGAGGAAAAAAGGAGACAAAAGACTTTATATGGCTCAATGGTTCGAAAAGAGCGCGGAGCGGCTTGCGATCTGCGGAATACAAAAGGAAAAAATCTCGTGCGCGCGCGCGTTTCTCGAAAAATTGAAAGATTCTTTTCGGTCGCATGAAAGAGCACACCAGATGAGTGGAAGCTTTTCTAATTACAAGCCGATATGTTTCAATCTTGCAACAATGTCCCGCTGACCCACCGCCTCGATCCCAATCGACGACACGCGATCGCAAGGATCTGCGTGGACGCTTTTTGATTTGCGTGCCCAACTAGCTTACTTTCTGCGAAAAGAAGAGAACTAGAGAACGAGCGAGATCGGGCTTTTATCGTTCGACGCCGAAGACGAGGTGATAATTGCCACCGCCGTGAGAATGTAGCCCTTCCGGCTGCACGAGGCCAAGCCACCGCCGCTGTCGTGGCAAGCTCCGCTGGCGCAATTCTATATGCTTCATTTTTTTCCCCCGACGATCGACTGCAGCGGCGCATGAGGCCATATACACCGCGCGCGTGTATATCGAGACGAGGACGAGAGATCTAAGCCCCTCCGAGACCGTATCATTTAATTTTATCGCATTTTTTAAATTTCAACATCATTTATAGAATGTCCCAAAGCAGGTTCTCGTCTATATATACACCAGTTATATACCAAATAACTTCCAGCTAAAATAATTAGTCCTAACGATTGGGAAAAAATCTCCGGGGAATAATTTGATTTTCGCCGGTCTCTCGGCCGCTCTATACTCAAGTATAGTTTATAAATGACGACGTGATTGGGCCTGCGGATTATAGTTTCCGATGCTTTTGTGCTGCGTCGAGATCGCCGCGCGCACACACACACACACACACGTGTGTACGCATCGAATAGATATAGCTCGAAATTTCGTAAGCGATTAAAGGGCATCGCGTGTTACATCGACCCTGGACGTAGCGGCCAGCAGCAACAACAACGCGCAGACTCTCGGAGGTAATTTTGAGAAATTCGGATCTATTATAGAACAAGTCGTAATTGGAAAGCCTTTAAATATGCCTATACCGATACATCTTGATTATATACGCGCTGCGATCATCCTGGATATATCTATGAGCTGGCCGGGCAGCTTTTTTGGGGAAAAATTACGCCATCGACGACTGCTTAACTATAATCAAAGTTCGCTCGAACAATGGCATCGAGAGCGAAACTATTTTAAACAGCTCCTAGGAATACACACCATTTCCTTTTTGCATTCCATTCGAAAAATAGTATAAGAAAAATAATGAAAGACTAATTGAAAAAATTAACGAATAACCGGTAAAGAGGAGAGCGGCGAGCGCGCCGACGTTCGACGAAAAATAATAGCGAGAGAATGCGATGCAGCAGAAGCGGTGGCGGCGGCGGCGGCGACGGCGGCGAGAGGAGGTGGAGAAAAGCTAGAATTAATATTGGTGTCTGAATGAACGAGAGACAGAACTGTATACGTGTGTATAGGGCCCGAGCACACACGTGTGCGGTAACATACATGTACAAGCTATATACATGTAGGCAAGAAACGAGAGAAGAATGTAGGTGGAAGGGCGGCAAAGAAGAAGAAGATGAAGAAGAAGAAGAAGAGCACGACGACGATGAAAAAGAAAATAAGAGGAGCAAAAACGCGAGACCTACATACCTACTGCTGCTGCTGATGCTGCTGCTGCAGCTTCCACTGCATAAAATGAATAGGGAGGAGTAGGAGGAGATGGAATCGAGAGGAAGAGAGAGAGAGAAAAAGGCGCGCAAAAGTGCATCATCAGTGGGTTACTTAAAGGGATATGAAGGTGGAGAGGCGCTTGGTGGCGCGCGCGCGCGCGCGAAACGGAGAGTGAGAGAGAGCGAGAGAGAGAAAGAGAGCAGCGCGAGGCGTGATTTACGCGCCGCCTCATTAAATCCGAGATGCAACGGGTCACGTAATAAGGTCTCAATTATAAAGCGCGCGCGTGCAGCCAACACGCGAGTTTATGAATCGTTTCGATTGTCTGCAGACTCGAGCTATCGTCTCGAGCTTGCGCCGTTTAATTTTTTTAAATGCGCGCGTCGAGGAGGAAAGTTTGATGCGTATCGCGCGTTGAATGATTAAAAAGCTCTCTCTTATGCTACGATGGACGGACGTTTTTCTTGATTTATTACTCGTTGAGAAATCGGTTTATGCATCGAGATATGTAATAAGAAAAAAAGTGTAGAGCTTTCAAATTTCTAAGGAGACGAACCGATTTTAACGCCGATCGAGTTGTGGCACAGTTGCTCGATTTTGATTGCAGATGGCGTGTCCTGAAAAACTAATTCCTTTATCGAGTTTTGTTTTCCTCGCGAATAAGTATTGAAAATTTCATGAAATTTCATGAGATCTTACGTTTGTTTTTATGCAAAAGTCAAAAGCAATGAATCATAAATCGGTGTGGGTTAGAAGCTCGTATAATCTTCAATCGCTCAACTTTTGTGTCTAACATCGCTAATCATTCGTATAGCGGCCGATCGATCGATTGATCGACGTTTTGACGTGGCAGCTCATTGGTTGGGCTAATGCGCGGCACAGATGCTGATTAACGATAATGTCTTTATTCGTGCGCCTCGAATCAATCATCCCCAATTATTCTTGGACGCCGCGCAACGATGCAAATTCTCGGGACAAAGAAACGCGCATAATATATATTGGGACGCGCTCGCTGCGTGAAACGAAGAAACAAAGATCATCAAACACACGCGTGACACAGTGCCTATGTACAAGTGTATGTGTATCCCTTTATGCGTTTGTTTGCGTATAGATAATACACACGCACACGCACGAGGAGGACATTTAAATCGAGATATTTTTTCGTTTTATTGCATAACTTCGAGAGATTCGCGTATTATGCGGCTTAGAAGGTGGTCAAGGGCGGCTCTCCGAAGGTGCTGAACGTTATACACAAACGTATATATAACATTGGAGGCTAGAGCGAGGCGCGCAAAAAAAAAGTCAAGGCAACGCGATCTGCAGCGGCAGCAGCAGCAGCATACAGCAACAAACACAACAGACAAAGCGAATAGTTGCGATATTGGAGGAGGAACGCGCTGCTGCCGCTGCCTCTCTTCGCAGTCTTAAATCACCTAGTTCCCGCGGTCTCCTCGTTAAAAGTCCTTTATACGATTCATAATGTTAAAAGAGCAGCCCATAGGCAGCAACGCAGCAGCAGCACCACCATCACACCACCACCGGCAAAATAATAAAATAAAAAATTTTTCGACTTATCTCTTTCTCTCTCGCTTGCTCTCGAAACTCGACAAACGGAATTCGGAGAAAAACGTCTTGCGGGATTATTGATAGCCCCATGTATCGCCGAAAAAGAAGAGAGCGCCTAGTGAGCGAGAGAGAGAGAGAAAGAAGGAGGAGAGTAGGGATACGCGCATGCATACGTACACACACTAGCTCAAAGATCTACTCTCACCACCACCACCACTACTACTGAACTTTTGCCGCACTTTCTGGCTCTCCCTTTTGTTCGTTCGTTCGCGAATTTTGCATCGTCGTCACACACATGCACGTAGACACAAGCTCGGTTCGACACATACACACGCACACAGATCGAAACGAGGGAGCCAGGATGAATTTTCAATTAAACTCGATTACATGCAGTTGCGCGAGCCGAGAGAGAGAGAGAGAGCAGGCTTAGATTCTGCGAAATAAGTCCGAGAAAGATACATAGCTGCATCATCGTCACCGCAAGCGATAGAGATTATATGCTTTGTATTCGCGTGACGACGACGACGACGAGCTGCATCGTATGTGTATAGCCCCGAGAATCGAGAATGTATTTTATATATTATGATTTTTCGCTCTCTCTCTCTCTCTCTTTGGCGTCGCGCACGCCAAAAAAAGCCGATTGTACAATATTATTATTTGTGCGCCGCACCTTCATTTTCTTCCTTTCGATTCTATACCTGCAGCAGCGGCAGCTCCAGAGTCCGTATGTATACTTTTGTTAAGCTATACGTAAAGCCATGGAATCTCAATTTCTAGCTGCATGTGCACGAGGATCGCTGCGGGCTGCTTGGATAAGCTCGAGAGTGAGGATTTTTCGAATGCGTGCGGGACCTTTAATAACCATCTACAATTCTGACACGCTGCGTGAGAGTGAGAGATCTGTATAGCCGGGAAAAAATAAACCGCACTTCTTTGTATCGAAAGCGAGAAAAGCTCTCTCGGCGCGAATATCGTCGCGATCGCACAAAGTTTCTCTAGCCCAAAGAGTAGTGTGTGTCCTGTTGCGCGTCTGTATGTGTGCGCGCATAAATAAGCGAGCGAGAGCACCGCCGACGTGGTCATAAATTGCCAGATGAATCCGCGATAGGCGAAGGCATGCAAATTTGGAGCTGGCCGCAGCAACGCGACGCTGCTCCAGGAACCTACCACCGCGCGCGCTCCAAAGCTCTCCTCTAATTGCTTCGGTTCTCTCCTCTGTGTGTCTTGACGCGCGGCCTACAACGCGCGGCTCTCGTTGTTATAAGCTGCCCCGACGTCGTTGTGCTACATGTATAGATCGGCACCGCAGCTCGACGATGCTTTTTTTGCACCCGAGGATCGTTGCGTGCAGCACATCGCGTACCTATACACACAGACGACACGAAATCTCTCTCTTCTTGGCTGTTGTTTCTTGGAAAAACGTATACAACGCAGCTATGTGCTATAATACTTATGCGCGTTTATAAAACCGATCGTGCCGATTTCCGACTCAAAGAATTACGAAGCATCCGAAATCGCTACAAATTTTTAATTGCAACTACGCTAAATTAATGCGTTTATATTCGATCCATCTCCCAACCGAATGAGAAATGCACTCGTGTATTATACAAACGCGCGTGTATACACATAGGGCCTCGAGCAGACCTATAAGTTCAACCCAATTAACGTGGCGGGCGTCATCGTCGCTCGCGCTGCTGAGAAAATATAAAGCAGCAGCGCCACCCATCAAACAATCGAGCCGAAAGCGTGTCGAATGCGAAACACTACCAGCGACGAGAGAGAGAGAGAACTGCATAATAAACCAAGTTGTTTCTGCTGCTGCTGCTGCTGATGTAGTCTCGAACTTGCTATTATGTGTATATGTGTGCGTACCCGTACCCCCGGCGATGTGTGTGCTGCACGCGGAACTCGCCTTTTTTAATTAAAGAAAGAGCCCACACCGTCTCTCGCACACACACGTGAGTCCTGCACCGTCGTCGTCTTATCGGTATGTATATAACTGCGCCTCGGCGGCGAGATCGCAGCTCTCACCCCAGATTCTTCTCGCCTACTGCGAAGAGCGTTTCAAAATCCAATACGCGAGGGGGTGGGTGTGCTCCGTTCGACCACACACTCAAGCTCGGGCAAGACTAAATAATACACGCACGCAGCGAGAGACATTTTTACGTCGGACTTGTATATGCCCTATGGACCCGTTGCTAATTGAAACGGCTGCAGTCGCTTATTTCGGAATCGGAATGCAATTTTCGGCTCTCTCTTTCGCTCACGTATTATAATAGTCGGCTGACGACCTTGGACGACTCGAACTTTTTCGGCTGCTGCTGCACCGATAGAAAAATTGTCGAGGCAAGGAAGCGCATGCGATGCGCCTATACACCGGGTCCCCGGCAACGATTACCCGTGGGATTCTGTGGTATTTTATCAAAATGACATCTTGCGGATAATCATTTATACGTATACGTGTTCCTCTCGAGCTGCAATTTTGCTTCATTAGAGTTTAGCGCGCGGATGCGGTGGAGTTGCAACGACCGACTAAATAACCGAGTGCGTTACACAGCTCGTTACTTACTTATACAAATTAGATTCTTCTGACGGGACAACATAATTTTTAATAATCAGTATGAAAGAGCAGATTTTTTTGTCGGCCGCCAGGATAGATGTCATCCTTTTATTGAAAAAAATCTTGTCTTACAAAGCTACAGATGTAGAGAGGAGCCCAACACGAATGTGGCGCAGCACAGACCTTGAATTCGTCGTTCCGCAAAAATTTCTCCCGGCTTTTATAATGTTATGCTTGCCGTGCCGTGGAGAGCAGGATCTATGACCTCTAGCTATTTGTTTTAATTAAATCTCCTCTCCTAGGACTATCCGGTCTCAGGCACCGGAACACGAGGGTTCGAATTATAATTCCGAGAAAAAAGGACCAATTAAATCAGTCGCTTCACCTAACACACACACACACACACACACACACATTATACTCGCACACGTTCGTAGACATAGTTGTGTGTATATGGCACATATATAGGCGGCAAAAAGCGAATGCGGAGGTGGAGGAGGAGGAGAAGGAGGAGACCAGCATGCATAATGGAACGCGAAAATAGGAGAAGTTGTGCTGTATCGCAGTGCTAATCCACGTATGCACAGCACTGGGGGCTACTCTCGCTTGGTTCTCTCTACTCGGACTCGTATATAACCCATTTCCCGCCACATTTCGCGCGCGAGAATGAAACGCGCGAATGAGAAGTAGAGAAAGAAAAGAAGAGAAAAGAAGAAAAAAGAATTAAGAAAAGGAATTGGAGAGCTGCAGAGCCGAACCGAGCAGCAAAGAGAGAGAGAGAGAGAGAGAGAGAGAGAGAGAGAGAGAGAGAGAGAGAGAGAGAGGGACAACGAGGATACGGCGATATGGTGGTGCAAGCGAGACCTCCTTGAAGCCACGTAGCACACACATAGGTCCGGGGAGGTCCTCGCGCGCAGCAGAACAGAGGCCCCGAAAAGAGAGAAGCAAAGGCGCAAAAGGGAGTCGAGCCGAGAAAGAACCGAACGACCGAACGAGAAATAAAAGAGAGAGAAAGAGAGAGATAGAGCTGCATTGGCGCGCGAGAAAGAAGTGCATACTTCGACACACACACGCACACAATACACGTATGCACTTTGAGGCGCGCTAGAGAGCTCATATTATAAAAGACTCTCTCTCTCTCTCTCACTCTTTCTCTCTTTCTCGGTATATAATGCGATGCTGCGGACGGTGGCGGTGGTAATGGTTCGGTAGTACTAACAGCTATATATACGTCGCTATACACGTGTGTGCATGTGCGAACTACATCAAAGGATGCACGTACACCGGGTATATAAGCTGCCCCGTGCTTATTGAGTTTACTGCTGTATAATATACGTGTACGCATAGCTTGGCGCGCAAATATCCTTATAAACGTGTGTGCATCTCTCGCTGCTTCTTCTTTTTTTTTTTCGTTCTAGCGGTGGAGACTCCCTTACACGTCTGCATTGAACTTGCGCGCGTATTGCACTGCACTGCACGAGCAATGTATACGGTATTACTACTGGCCCATTTATATATTATACACATGTGAATTGTACCTGCGTTCGTATCGGCTCTCCTTCCTGTTCTCTCTCGCTCTTTTCGCTTTCTTCTGTCCTATAGCTTCTTCTTCTTCTTCTTCTCCTCCTTCGATTTATACCTATTAAGCTCTCTCTCTCTTTCTTTCTTCGTATGGCATTCACTCTCTCTCTCTCTCTCTCTCTCTCTCACTCGTCCACATAACAGGGTTCCGCGCGCCACTCGCAATTTCCGTCGTCGCATTCATTAAAATTCCAATTGGCGCGTGGAATTACACACGGCAGCGACGAGCACACGTCTTTTACACCTGCGTGCATGTGTAGATATGCTACTATGCTCGTATACGCGGCTAGTATCGCGCCACTGTACGCGCTCCGCACTTTCGGTCCCGAATATCACGAATTTTTCGCGTCCAAAAATGCGGAAACCCGAGAGAGGCTTTTTGTATACCCCTTCCATTCGATCGAGTTGATCGCATTCCGAAAGATAAGCTCCGTGCTCGAGCTTCGAGAGGGTGCAAGAATCCGCAGTTTCTTTTGTTTTTGTTTGTATTATTATGCGAAAAAACGCAGCATTATATTTCGCCGCTAATTGAATCAATCTCGTGCGCAATTCTCTTGTGTATGTGCTCGTAGAAGTTGAAATCCGACTTGAGCTAGAGCACAAGATGTGCTCATACACATACGCACGCATTTCCTGTCGCTATGCTTTTTATAGCTTGAAAATTCTCACGGCTTTATATATCCTGGGCAAGTATATACGCAAGCGCGCTATCTCCAAATTATTTGCATATTACGCGAGTGTGGGTGCACAAGTTTTTATATCGTGCATACATAGGCCCCGTATAGGCCCCGAATTCGTCTGTATGCGTGTGCATAAAAAAGGAGCAAGATAGAGGAAGACGATGCTGCATGAAAAAGAACGTCGTCGACGTCGTCGCCGCCGCCACCAAGCATATTATACATATAGCAGCAGCAGCAGCAGCAACAACAGCTCTAAGCGAGAAAAAGGAACGTAGGACAGCGGCGCTTTGGAACTAACACATATTTCGATGCGCTCGGCCCGTGTATATGTGGCCGCCTGGGCCAGCAGCATAGAGAGAGAGAGAGAGAGAGAGAGAGAAAGAACCTGCTATCTCGGCTTCATCTCTCCTTCTTTTTTTCGCGCTCAGCTGGTGCTTTATATTACAACTGCTTCGCGCGCGCTCAGACGGACCTGTGTTAGCTGTAAGCAGCAGCAAGTGTGGGGATACTGCATACGTGTTTGTGCGTGTATCCTCGCATGCCTCCCATATAACCCAGGCACACACACTTATAAACGCGCGCGGGCGATAAAAGATCCCAAGAGAGCCGCGCGCGTGATCTCCTGCATTGGCTTATACGCGGCCTCCACCGTTGCTCTCACCTTCTAAATCTTCTTCTCTGTGTCTCTCTCTCTGCTTCCCTTGCTCGCAGTGTGCCTGGGCATCTATCAGCTCGTTATATGTGCCGTGTGTGTGCACGCGCTGGCTGTACGTATTACGCCATCGTCGATCGCGTGTTTTACATATGATAATCGCAGCTCCACAGGCACTCCGATATTCTCTCTGCCAGGCGCACACATTCCCACAGTACCGATCGCGCTAATCTAAAAAGTGAAAAAAGAACAAAAAAGAGACGATTGTAAGAGTATCGTGTCGCCTAGGCACACGTGATCGATTATTTCTATATACGAGTATACTCGGCATCAAAAGCCAATCGGACATAAATATATTATGTTGTTAAGCTTATATATGCTACGCGCGACCTCCTGCATAAGCGCCGACATTCGGCCACGTTGTGCATGTATAGCCGAGCTTTGCGCATATACGCGCAGAGCACTCGTCAGTTCGACGCGCGATCTCCGCCAGTCTCGAATATGGGCATTAGCGAGGCGAATTTTATTATACTGTTTACGCGCAGGAGAAAAGAAATAGAGAACGAGAGAAAGAAAGCTGACTCCTTAAGTATATATCTTTTACATATATGAACACGCGATGCAGTTGCAGTACGTGTGTGTGTGTGTGTTGTTTTACACACACGTATCGTATGCACAGGTATATATACAACACGGACGATCGCAAGCCTGTAATTTCGCGATCTGCCTGATTCGACGCAACTCCCTTTGCTACACGTGTGCTGTGTGCGAGCTTCAACGCGTATAATACTGCACATTTGTATATATATGAGCGTCGGTCGGCGATTGCTCTACTTGCCTCGCTTCCGACCAATCAATCTTTTCTTAATCAAAACTCTTTATACTTTCGTTTGTCCAGCGCCGCTGCTCCATTTTGCTTCAGTATGCTAAGCACATTAAATTTGCTCTCACAAGGAAATGTATTCGCCACGTCGACCCTCGAAGTGCAGGAGAATTTTTCGGACATCCATCTCGCTTTTTGTCAACGCTTTTTGATACCTAATCGCTACCTCGGCGCGCTACTTAATGACCGTAATTTGAGGCTAATTCTATGCTATTATTCAATGCATGCGGCGCGTTCTGTATACAGCGCGTAAGTATACGACGTTCAAATTGCACGGCGCGTCGTTCTCGCGCTCGGATATCTGCATCTTATATAAAAATGCGCCGTCGTCGCAGCGTGACTCTTGTCTCGTGTATTTGAAAAATTGAACGAGATTTTTTCAGCGAATCGATCGAGATTCAATATGACCATTCCACGATTAAGTAAAACACATTTTTTTACGATCGTTCTCAAAGTCATACGTTCATGGCAACGTTACAGCCACATACTATGATAAAGTTTGCACTCAATCATTTCTCAGTATCCGCGTTGTACGTACCGAGCGAGGCCTAACGTCGTCCTCGCGTCGGCGTCTAGCGGCTCGACGCAGCACATAACCGAGCGTAATGAATCAATTGAGCCGCTAGGCTTTATATACACATTATGTACTCGCACACCCGACGTGGCGTCTTGCGGAAAAAAAGTGGCCCCCCGAACTTAATACAATCTACTTTGTCAATCATAATATGTGTGTTCATGGGCAACAGCAAGCAGTACTATACGTACCTACTGGCCTGTAAACTTAAGTCTATTGCTGGCCATTAAAAAGCTATATCTGTAGGGAATCGACGCGCGCGCGGGCACACGCGTATTATACGGCTAATGTTTTTGAATAGGTAAAAGAGCTTATGTATACGCGTATATAGGGATCGAGCGAGAGAAATTAAAGGAAACGATAATGACGGTAGAAAGCTCGGCCCCCATATAGCCTCGGCTCTCCGGGACGACGACACGCCGACGCGCCGTCGCGTACCCATATAATACAAGCTGCGCTGGACCACCTGAGTCCGAGGGGGTGCCATCGGAGCTCGTATATATATATATACCTCACGCATTCTTTAGCGCAGACTTACAACGTATATACACGTGCGCGCCTTGGCTCGCTAGTTTTATTTTCCGTCGTCTCTTTTCTGGCTCGCTCGCTCGAGAGTAGTATAGCAGCTCGCAGATCAGCAGCGCGGTGCTATCTTTCAAACGCTCTATTTTATTTTCTCTCCACTCTTGGCCGGAGAGAGGTAGAAAGAGAGTATGAGAGCTGAACCTTCGCCTCCTTTTTTATCTTCTTATATCAATTTAACTCCCGAGCTCATTCATCGTTCGCTAGGTAGGTGTACTACTACTACCAGCGCGTCGTTCCATATATAAAACTTCGAGTCCGCTTTGGCACTCGGCTCGAACACTCGGGGGCCCCCGAAAAAGGAGCTTTCTTAATATATCCATCCGCTCTTTGTTCGAAACTCGCTTAATCCTATCTCCGGCTAATCTTCATTAAGAAGCCCTTTATCGGCTATTCATCTTTTGTTGCGCGAATTTAATTACAATAAATCAGGCGCTATATATACACACTAGCAGCACTGCCTACCTGCTGCCCCCTCGCAAGTGCCTCCTACATTCATGCGCGCGAGATCTAATTATCCCCGTGTGTGCGTGGGCTCCCTTTAAAAGTGCGAGCAACCGCAGCATCCCACATCCTATATATAATAAACATTAGCTGACGAGAGATCGTCGAGCTTTCATTCATACTACATCATCTCTCCGCGGCTGCATATAGGTATTTTGTACCATGTGACCTCGTCTCTTAAATTTTGGTCATATATGCCGCGTGCCATACACGTAAAGAAGACTCTAGCGTTCGTTCTCGCGCGCGTTTAGGATTCCGAATATCTTGGGCGCGCGAGCAATTGTGTGCGCGCGCCGAAAAGCCATAATATATCACTCCAGAGAGTCTCTTGCAAGTAGTACGACCAAGTGCCTGCTTGCCTGCCTGGTCTGCCTGCCCACGTATCCGAGGCATATATACAACGCACGAGCGGTCTGAGTCGAGAACAATGGGACTGTAATCGCGAATGCGCGCGTGTGTAAGTGTGTGTGTGTGTGTGTGTGTGCTGAATTCTGCGGACTTTGCCGGGTGATTCTCGGGGATTCTCTCATTTTGCTCGTGATCGTCCACATATATACCTACGATCCTGTGCAAGTGAGGAGTTGCACAGGATCGGCAAAAAGTCTCCGCGCGGCCTGAAAGGAAACGAAATTCTGCGGCTGCGGTCCCGCGGAGAGAGAGAGAAAGAGAGCAAGAGAGAGAGAGAGAGAGACGCGCGCGCAACACTTGTCGTCGTGCTTATAAAACTCTTGTATGAGTATATGTATACACGCGTGTGTGTATATAATGCGCCTTATGTATTAGCTGCACACACGTGTACGGCTCGCGCCTGCCTATATACCTTCTTTTGCTTCGTCGTCTTCTTCTTCGTCTTCTTCTTCTTCTACTTTGCCCAAAAATTCTTCCCAGCGTGTCCTACATAAGCGAAAAAATGCATCAAGGACGACGGAAGAATCCCGTCCTCTTTTGCAGTCCAGTTTCTCCACTCTCCCTTCTTCTTCGTTCGTTCGTTCTTTCTTTCTCTCTTTCTTTCGTTCGTTAGAAAACTCCTCTTATTCCTCTTCTACTGCGAGCTGCTTTCGGGTAGACGACTATGGCCAATTCTTGCTGCCGCTGCTGCTCCATGCTCCTCGGCGCCCCGTCGAGTTGCTGCTGCTGCTGCCGCCGCTGCACCTTTTTTTCGCACTGCCGCGCGTTTATGCATCGGAATGATTCCTTCCGCGGACTTGCATAACGATATATGAGCGGCTACTATTCCCTCTTATATACACGATGTTCTTTTGGCCTGCCAAGATCGTGCCGCCGGATAAACCGGAGCGTCATATGCACGTGTGCGCCAGCGCGAGGCCCCGTGCATGCGGCTATTTCGCGCGAGCGCGTACCTACCTACCATACTTGTCCCGCCACATCGTACTAAATTTCCTGCAACAGGATATCTGTGCGGCTATAAGGGCTTAAATATTCGATGCAAGCATGATTTACGCCCAGATCCACTAGCTATCAGCCCCGCGTTGTACGTGAGAGATATTTATCGATGGGTGTAAGCGCGTGCATAATCTCGACGACGACGAGCGCACAGATTATTATAACGCCAAGATGCAAAGCTCGAAAAATCGTAAATTTTTTCAAGCCACGTCGGCGTATGGATCTACTTTATGTGTTATTATATGTGCGCATACCACCTCGACCGACAATGTAATAGTCTGAAGTTGCCGCGCGCATATTCTGGCATCTAACATTGTACACGTTGTACGTAGTTCCGTATAGCAATAATCGGCGCGCTAACGAGTAAATTGCGCCGAAATATTTTATCAGCCCGTGCGCGGCACCCACTTTTCTTCGGAAGTAATAAGACCACTTAATGTCTCGTTCTGAATCGTTCCTCGCTAATGTATCCATCTTCCACATATAATTACATCAGTGTACGCGAGATGTCGAGCAGCACAATATAATATGTAGCATGCGTAAAAGCTCGCCCTTGTCTATATCTTCTCATGTATAAGCGTATACATACAGGTCCTATAACTTCAATGCGCATAGCTCGGCACAGAAAAGAAAAAACGACTTCTACTACTCGCTAGAAGCCGACGACAACGACGACGAGTTGTTCGAGTCGTCGACAGAAATCAAATCGCACCTACTTTCGCAGCTCCTGCGCCGATGCGACCAACTTGATACTGCAGAAAGTAGAAAAACCCATGCGAGTTTTGTGGGCTGCGACTGCAGCGCAGCACGGCATAGCGCAGGACGGCTTTCGATACCCGGCGTACTTAAAAAAAAAATCCTCGTAAATTCAACATTAAACGATCGTGGCCGGAGTTGTAACACATTCGTGCGAACATCGTCTCGGGCGCGATTTATTCGACAAGGAGCGCATCATTGTCACGTGATTTTTTTTTGATTCTTTCGTCAAACGACGCGAGTAGAAAAAAAAAGCGAATGATTTTCATAATTTCGAGAGTTCGTCGTATATTTCTTGCAGCTTCTGGGAATTTCCAGGATAATAACTTTCGAACGTAATGGCCGAAGATAAAAGTGAATAAAAATAGTTTAATGACAGACGAAATTCAAATATTATATTTGCAACGACCGCAAACATCGACAGTTGGTGGAATTTATGTGTGGCAGTGAAAAGCACATATAGTCCGGTCAATGTCACAATGATAACGATAAAAAGATCGGCCCCGCCCGACACGTATGTACTCATATATTGAATCAAGCATGCCCGTCTCTCGAGTCGGTCACTTCTGTGTCGGCTTTAATGATGACGAAGCGCCAGTACCGGAATCTCTTCCTGCCTGTGCGCGAGTTATATATATTCGGGTGTCGCCGCGTGCACACACGTACACGCGTTTATTACACCGAGCTTGAATTGCACACTCGCCTTGACTCGCCTATTACGACAATGTACGCCGTGATCGAAAGAGACATATTATATATTCGTACATAATGTATGTACAGTCACTTTTTCGTACATTCGCACTTCTAAGCCCACGATATAATTGCCAAGGAACCATTACAGTGATTTATGCACACATTAGATGATTGCGCGCTCGAATGCGTGCTCGAGTATTACTTCCATCCTGTGTCGTGCGGCACTGATTCAATCTCGCAGTGTACCGGCTTCAATTCCTCGATCCCCTGCGTGTGATAGGCATTTCTGGCAACAATTTTTAATGTTGATTCATTGAATTTCGATCGTTTTTGACGAGTAGAAAGTGTCAGTGTTATTAAATGCAGCACACGAATGAATTACCTTAAACTCGAATCGAACACTCGACAATCAAAATTCGAATCGGAATCCACAGTGAATTTTATGATAATCATACAGTGCGCCAGTGAGAGATGGACGTCTCAATAAAAGTCATGAGCGTTTAATGCTGCACAATTGAGATGCGTCAGATCGTTATAAATACATCGTTGACTGGCGCGCAAGTTTTATTGCACGCGCGAAAGTTATAATGCATTATATCGTATATGTAAACGATATATATGCGCGGCTGAAACGACTGACCTATACGCGTCGCACATACGTTTGCTGTGGAAGTGACTGAATCATGTAGCGCATATAATATAATAACGGCGCTCCTTTACGACGACGCAAATCGTTTGGATCTCGGACCGCCGCCGGTGCGCCGATCTCGATCCATATTAAAAAAAGTCGTCATAAATCTTTCGATTTTCGCCTGAAGAATTTGGGCTTTGCACCACGTCGTTGAGCTCGTGCGCGAAATATCAAACTAATTGTATTGTATTCGGTTGTAAGAGTGTCGCGAAAATGTCTGCATACACAATGTGTTTGCACACACTTATGCAGTTTTGACGGACAAATTCATGATTTTTTTTGGTTATTGTATCGAGACCAGGCAACGAGCTTTTGCAGATACGACGATTCAGTAAGCTCCGATCGGCAATTCGGACAAATCAATTGAAAGCTCCACGCGTGCGCGATCGGCCATACAGTTCCCACGGAAATATAACAATTTAAATTCAAACAGCTGATGAGATATCGCCGGGCCCGAGCCAATGTGCGTATTTCGAGCATCCTATATATATCTATCTGCCATGTAGCATAATATACGCAGGCAGAATAAGAGCCAAGCGAGAGAGAAAGAGAGCGAGAACACAGCCACTTGTGCTTCTTATTGCGCTGCGCCGATGTATGGAGCATCAATCGACTGGCGGGCAATATAGCTGCACGTTTTACTGCCGCACGCTGCGTGTGTGATGCACGGAATGACGTGGCGCAAAAAAATCATCATCGTCGTCGTCGTCGACTTTTATAATACGATGCTGCGCGTTATACGTACACATATCCAAGCACGTCAGAGAGAGAGTGCACCTAATACTAGATACAGAGTCAAGGTCGCGGCAGCCTTCGGCATCGGGTGCACGCAAAACACCGCCGCCGCCGCCGCGACGATGAAGAGCGACTTCCCCTCATCCGCCTTATAACGCACAAGAGAGAAAGAGGAGCTATGCTCGTGATTATCACCCTCATTTTTTCGCAGACGTATAGATCAGTCTCTCTCTCTCTCTCTCGGGCTCTTGCCTACAATATTATATGCGGCCGATGCTGCTGGTGCTGCTGCTGGTGCTGCTATACTATGGCAGCGGTGAATTTCGTTCTCAGGACCTCCTACGCGCGAATATGGACAAAGAATTGCCCCTGAGACATATATAAACACAAGGCATAGACGAGAGAAGGCCTGGGATCTGCCGCTGCCCTAGCGGTTTCGGTTTCGTGATGCGCGTTTCTGCATACTTATCTATATAGACGCATTTATTTTTTCCCCCTTTGTTTTCATTCGTATATTATATATTGTTATTTACTGCATATTATATATGTATACGGACGAATCCGTCAATGCATCCTGGCATATTCTCATATTGAGCTTTTAAGTCATAATCGATGCGTGTCGCGTAACGAATCATCGCTAAGCGTCGTCGTGTACATGGCGCACACGAGAGCAAAAAATTGCACTGCGCCGCACAGCGCACACGTGTATTATATACATTAAATATATGCTCTCTCAAGAGAGAAAGACTGCTAAGACACGGATATGGAAGAAAGCCCGAGCGATAATAAAGCAGCCGTTGTAGGCGGTACGCATTGTTTTCGCATCGTGAAAGATATGCGCGCCGCGGTCTTGGTTCTTGGTCGCTCGGTCGTCGTCGTCGTCGTCTTGCATTCGACTGTACGCCGTCTTCTCGTAATCTACGTCGAGTCGGCAAATTCTCTTCTCGCTTCTCTCTCTCTCTCTTTCTCTATACGTATATGCCATGCATTCGATTCTAAAGTTCGGCATCTCGCGTCGACGAACGAGACTCGAAGGAACAGCTAAATTGCCAGGGCCTAGCAATAGCAGCAGCCGCCGCAGTCTTGTGTGTCTTGCTGCACGAGGCAGTTTTCTTTCCTTTTCTCTTGTGCCTCTGCAGCAGCAGCAGCAACGCAGCAGAGCACACAGTCAAAAACCAGATCATCCCAGCCTTTATTGTGCTTATATAGCCCATGACTCGAGAGAGCTGCAGCCTGAACATCAGCGTGTCTGAGTCCGTGCGTGCTGCTGCTGCCGTCGTCGAGACTTCTATCCTGTGTGTATGTGTGTGCAACTTGTGCAGCATACCTATACTCGGCTATGCGGCTATTTCGCAGAGGCGATGTCTTTTTTATTTCCCTTGGCTCCGAGAGATTCCTCCGCGCGCGCTCATCCTATTATCCTACGAGCTTTTTCGGCGCGTTGTCCGGCTTTCTGCACACTCACAGACAAGCGCACGCGAGTATAGGCTGCAGTGCACCTCTCAAATACCCTATACTCGTGCAGCTATATAGACTCGCGCGCGCGTTCGATCGGTCGAGATCGCTTTCTCTCGAAATCTGCACTTGTGTGCGCTGTGCCGTGCCGGCCTCTGGAATTTATTGAAATAATATGTAATGAGTCGTGTATAGCCGCTGCAACGTTTATATATAAATCCTTACCCTGCGCGCTCGCACACGCTCGAAATCATAGACGAACGCGAAATGGGACGAATTAAATATACGGCTGCGACGCGGCGGCCAAGTCAAATACATATATTCTTGACCCTATCGTGTGCGCGTGCACGCGTACGTATTATAGCTCGTCCTATGTATATGGCCCGATGACATTATCAATATATTTAGACGACTATTCATCATCATCGATGCACCATGTATTTATCGGATTCTTCGGCTCGAGCTATATGCTACGTTGTATAGCTGGCGTGTGCTCTCCGCCGCAGTCGGGGCTGGCATTGAAATTTTTGCGAGATTATACGTACGGGCGCGTTGTGCACGCGTGGCTCGATGCGATGCAGCGCAACCCTCCGCAAGAAATTAGAGAATATTTAAATAATATTCTTACACGGACCGCACGTATATATAATACGCGGGTAATTTGCTACCAAGGATAACGTACTATATATGTGTGGCGCGTACCGCGACTACACACACGAACTGCTGACACATTAACCAAACGGCGGCACACTTGCTTGTAAGAATGCATATCGTGATTTTCTTCCTTTATTTTCTTTTCTTTTTTTTTTGTTGCCTCGTCGTCGACAAATTCTCAATTGCGGCTAAAGAGTAGCGCGACAAAGAGTCATATATGCATGAGCATGGCGCGCGGCTACAAAAGATCAAATATTGACCGTCCACTTGTGTGATAATAAGTTAAGGTAAAGTATATAGGACGCGCCGAGCGAGAATGCAAATGGGCCAGCAGCGGCTCCTTCTCGCAACGCCGCGACGTGTCCTTCCAATTTCGTTGACTCCTTTAGCATAAGCGAAATTCTTGATATTCGTGAGAATCCGAAGGCGCTTTTCACTTCGAGGAGCTTTTTTTTTGTTCTGGAACTTTGTGATCCCGCGCGTGACGATAGCTGCACTTCGTACACATAGTAGCCTATATGTATCTCTTTGTTGGTCATCTCGTCATGTCATTATACGAATCCGAAGGTGCACACGGTTTGCAAATTCGACGGCTGCCATTGTGCGCACGCATGTATGTATTTGCGTGTGTTCTCGTGCACTCGGGACGTTAATGAGAACATTGAGAAAATTACTTTTTCGCGCGCGCGCGTCTGTCCTCGGGTATTACAAGCAGTTTCTCATTGAAAAGAAAAATATATATGGTGTGGAACGCGACGCGACGTATAAGCTTTCATGAATCGACTATAAGTGCGAGCTCGAAACTTATTCGTTTTTTTCTCTCTCTCTTTCCTTAGCCAACTCTTCCTCGGGCTTGGTCTGACGAGCTAGCCTTTAAAGAAACTTTTCGGCACAAAATCAAAAAAAGGCCTTTAACACGCGGTGAGAGCTCAACGTGGAGCCGTGCCGCCAATGCCTATACTTGGGTGATTTATCGTACGCATACACACACACGCATATAAGCAGAGATATATACTGCAGCGCGCGCGAGTGCACTCGTATAGACCTTGTGTCAAAAACTAATATTTATTATACGCGCGTCGTGATACAGGTATACACAAACGTGGCACTTGCTGAACGATCCGTTCGTCTCGGTCTCTCTCTCTCTTTTTCGAAACGAACCTCAGCTTCTAGAACCAAAAAAGAAAATTATGGAGCAACAATCTCGTATCTACTCTTAGATAAAAGGTGAACTCGCGCGAGTGCAACGTTCTCGGCGCATCGATGTAGAGCGCAGCAGCAATTAGCGAAGGTGACGCGTTGAGATCGCTTCATAAATATGACATAATTAACGACATAATGTGTGTACACAATGTACACAGTACAGCTCGACGCACTCGGTAGCTCTTTTTCTTTTTCTTTTTTCTTCATAATTTTGCAGAGCGCTTGTTTATCAATTGCAACCGTGTGTCTGTCTCACTAAGCACGCAACAATAATTAACCCAGAAAGAAAAAAGTTCTTTTTTTTTTTTATAATATACGACTTTTTATCGTATATAGCTCTCTGAACGCTCGTTTCGCTGGAGAATTAGAGAGAGTTATATATTATGCGTATGCACGCTCGACGATAATCGGCCCCAACTCCCGAGCTGGAAATTATTCCGATGCCCAGCATAATGATTTAGCGGAATGACACGGCAATGACGAGCTTATCTTGGTCTCCGTTTTTGTAACGAGTATATGCATGCATGTATTAATGAGCAAACTCCGTGCGAATTCTCAAACTTCGACGAGCTGCTGCTGCTGCTGTTTTATATAGCTTACATAATGCATTATGTGTACTCCTACGATACGCCGCGTATACACTTGCTACTTGTCGCGCGAGAATGAACAAATATATATATACGTATTTATAGCGTCAAGTATGCCATGGAATAAGCCGACGAGCAGATAAAATTAGCTTGGGAAAATGTCTAAAACTCGCTGCGCCGCGCGAATATATAGATACCGAGTGAAAGAGAGCTCGAAAAAAGCTGCTGTACGGCAACATCTGCTTTTTGGCATTGTATGACCTCTCTCTTTCTCTCTCTCTCTCGCGCGCTGGAGAAGCTTAAGACTTGAAAATTCGCACGCAGATGCCATGTATGCATATCGTCTATGTATCGCACCGCTTAATGGATAAAATGGAATACGTAGAGATATTTTGCAATTAATACGAATTTAACATTAACATATTGATAAGAACTTTAAAAGAGTCGATCATAAAGAAATTGAGCTTTTTACCAAAATTTTAACTTGAAAAGGGGCATTCGTAAGAATTGTCAAATCAAAACAAAAAGGACGAATTCGCTTTCAGGAAGCAGCAGCGCAGATAAATAGTCATTAGAAGCGTATCGTCACTTTCCTACCGGAACTTGTGCTCTGGCCGCATGGCCGGCGTATACATGTAGCAAAACAGATCGACTGCAGAAATTAAAAGTCTCTCGCAAGCTCCTCGACTAGTTTTTGCTGCGATGCTCGCCCGACGACACTCTGCGGTCCAAGGTCTGGGCGAGCCTGTATTATATTAATATGTGCGTTGGCGGGCGTGCATCATACGTATATATCCTGGCACAGGCATCGGGACTCTTGGAGCGACTACGACTACGACGGCTTTTAAGCTCCGGAATCGAACATGTGTCCAGACGACGACGCGCCCGACACTTCCTCTTTTGTATATATGTTTAATATGACACGTACAAACACATACACGTATACACGCCGAGTCCCGTACAAAGTCAAGTTGCGACTTTCCGCAAAAAGGCAGCGGGCGGCAACGGCAACGGCGGCGGCAACACGTGTTTTTATTCCTTCTACTAATATGCCGGATAACTAGCGTGAACCATGCCACATGATTGGGCCGACGTAATTAAGGAAGCGAAAAATACCCGCTTATTATGCTCGATTTTTTTTCAACCCGCACTTTTTTATATTTTACAAAAGTCGTATTTATAGTCGGGATGAGACTTCTGATCGCTGTTCGAAGAATAAGCCATGCGTTTTATATGCGTTTGCCACACCGAGAGTCATAGCCGCGCGGCTCCACACCACACACACGCACACACTTGTTCTCCGAGATGAACTCTTTGTACGCTCGTCCAAAATAGAGACCTGCAGTGCTGCCGCAGACTTGTGAGGTATATATGTATATTCCGGTGCATTATTTATCTTGCTTGTATACATAGGCCCGAAGCATGACAAGTGCTTTGTCATCTGCAAATATTATCCCCCGTCGTAGTCGTCGTCGTCGTCGTCTCGCTCGTCACGGGCGATTATTATCATCGAGAATGGATTGGCGAGTTCGATTGCGATCTCGAGATATATGTATATTATGCATAGGCTGAGCGATGGGAGCCCGGCCGCATCGACGATATATATTTTTATAATATAGCACATACATTTCGGGCCCTTTTAAATCGATCATTAGCGGATTCTTTGGCCCGTCTTTCGTTTGCCACTTGTTGTTTGCTTGGACCCTCCTCTCCGTAAAGCATTTGCATTCGTCTAGGCCTGCCAAATCACGATCCTTTGTATGTATACACGGCTCGGGCTCGGCTCGTCGAATAATACACCTGTTTCTATTCCGGTGTACAGGTGAAAATCCCGTATATGCGGCACAATAATCATATACCCTCAATGGACGATGGAGGAACAGCGTAGGGTATAAGAAAAGCAAAGCAAATCTCTCGAGACCCAACGACGACGACGAGCGAGGACGAGAGTTACACGTGTTGTTATAGAAATGCTTGTGTGTATATAAAGCTTGTGAGCAAGTGTGTGCGTCAAGTGACTCGTTGTGTGTTTGTGTATGTGTGTTTGAGCAAATGAGTAGGACGACGACGACGGGTATATAGCGGCGTGGAATCCTTGAAAGCTGATCCTCAAAAGAGCAACGTTACGAAAGAATATAACCTGGATTACACTGCTGTATGGAAAAAGGAGGTTACTACTGCTTCTTTTGCGAAAAAAAATGAAGAAAAATAATAAAGAAGACGCGTTGTCTCTCTCTCACTCTCCCTTGTATCCATGAGCGCGACGAGGTATGTTTCTTTAAAAAAAGTCCAGTTTTTCGTATATATTATTAAGTGGAAAGGAACATTGCAGGCCAAGCATGAAGAGAAATCGAAAAAGCATCGCTTCTCCGAAAAGAGGCGCCGGTTCATATGATGATGAGGATGCAGACACTGTATAACGAAGAACGACGACGCGAAAACGATGACGAGGACGACGACGACAATAGTATTACGTGACGACGATTGCTGCCGCTTCGAGAGGCCGAGTATTTATTACATTGCACGCCGGTACATCTAATATGCGCACGAGTGCACAATGCAGCCAAACAGAAATAGGCGCGTGAAATATTTTTTATAGCAAAAAAAACGAATGGCTTCGATCGGACCCGATGATCGTAGACTGTGTAAAGGTTTTTACTCAATCCGCGAAATTAACATCGCTAATCGATGCCGCACTCCAGCCCGTTCGTAAATACATTCATAATATACAAATCGAATGCGATATCCCGATGATTTTGCAAAACGATCGGCAGATTAACTCTATAACTTTTTCGCGCTGTATACGCGACTTATATACTAGCCAAACCCGTGCGCACGCCCAAGAGAATCTATAAATCATCCCTCGTCGAGAGCTAATTAAAATTCTTCAGGCGAAACTTGCATTTCTACTCGCACATATATAATCCATACATCCATCGAAACGCGTTATATTATTCATGCGAATTTCCGAGCTTGGACGAGGAACCACCGCCGCCGCCGCCGCCGCAACAATATCGCGTTTAAAGATCGCACACGACATTGAGAGCTGCAACGTAGTGTGCAAAGCAAGAAACCGAAAGTTTGTGCGAGTGTGTTGGAATTACTGGTACATCGGCGCCGAAGGACAAGAAACATATCGCGCGGTTTAGAACTAAAATCTATGTGTTCGTATACGAGAGCGAGTTTGGCGCGTTATATGTACACATGCACGCGCGGCGCGGACAACCCTGCGCGCCTTCTCGTTCGCAGGCGGCCTTATTTATTTAATTTTTTTAAAGCTCCGCTTCCGAGAAAAAGAGAGGGCCGTTTAACGCACTCGCACATACTCTCTCTTCTTTCTCGACTCCTTTGTTAAGCTCTCTCTCTCTCTCTCTCTCTCTTCTCTCTGCGTGTTCCTGTACGTGTGCTCTCGGAGGTGGCGATCTGCTCGTCTTTACCTTGCCGCGCAATTTCATGCAAAATTTCGCGCGCGCGTAAAACAACTCTCTGCGCACGGGATGCAGACGTGCTGCTGTACAGGTGGAACTCAGCCACACATCGTATTCAAGTGATGTGAGATTTAAATCCCGGCATTATTCCGTTTACAATGTCTAATTGCTGTACCTTGAATTAGCACCCTTTACCTGAAACGCGTACCTCTGCCCTTTAGCAAATTTTTCGAGGTATCGCAAAAAGTGAAGCTAATCATTTCCTGAAAATAAAGGGAAAAATGCCCGTACTCGCAGTCCCGTGCAGTCTGATAAAATGAAAATAATTTTCTCCAAAGCCTGAACGAAATTCGTATCGTCGTTCGCTACACGCGTAGCGAGTTTAGGCTCGTGTTTTCGCAGAATCAGCGCGATCTGCGGCGATTAGAGGATATATACGGATGCAAAATAAACATTTTATTACGGGCCAGCTTGGACGATGTGTGTGTTTATAATATATAGGATGTACCGAAAGCGGAAACCATACGTGCTGATATTTTCTGGGAAAAGGCCCAATCTTAGCAACAATGAAGCTGCGCCGCGCGCAGTCCTCGTCCTCGTCGTCCTATTATTCTTCCCTAAAAACGAAGACAAAGAGTATCATCGAAATCTCTTTCGGGTGCGGGTTTCTCTCAGCTCTCTGTCTCTCTTTCTCTCTCCTCAAAGGTGTGTGTGTTCTTGTGTGTAAGCGCGCATACCTGCTCTTTTGCGTGGGTATATAACGTGTGAGTCGAGGCCCGGTATATCTACATAATAAGATTTAGCGTGATAACGTCTAAAGGAGGCAGTGATGCTCGAGACAGCAACGGGCAGCGGCGGCATCAGTCCGGCACAAGCGCACAATTATACACTTACACACTGCGTATGCATTGATACTCACGCGCGTATCATTGTTCTCGGCAATTAGCGTTTGCTTTTTCTACAATTTTTCGGTATCGACGCGATAGAAGTAGCTATTTGCCGTCTCTGCAAAAATAATAGTAATAAGAAAATAAATAAATAAATAAAAGAAAAGGGTTAGAGGCGTGGGATCGGATTTGGTATACAGCGCAGCCATGTGCAGCAGTAATTCCGCTGCACCGCTGCGCGACGGAGCGCACTGCACGATCGACGTGCATGCACTGAGAGCCGCGAGAGCGAAGAAGCTGGAGAGAAGCTGCGGGAGAGAGCGAGAGAGCTTAAAATGAACCATGCCACGTATAGGGAGAGAAGCTGGTGGAGGATGAAGAAGAGAAAGGAGGAGGGGATTTCATTCATGAAGTTTCAGCATGTCCGCGAGGCGTCAATGGATGCACTCGGTCGCACGCGCCGGCCTGGTATTTCGCTCGCTCTCTCATTCTCTCTCTATTTCTCCTTCTCTCCCGGGGCCGCCCTCGCAACTCTCTCTCTCTCTCTCTCTCTCTTTTTCTCGCTCTCTCTCGCTCTGTCTGGGTCGCGGCGCCGCTCTAGACGGCAACGAGACGATCCGAAGAAAGGGAGAACCCCCGCATAACATTCCAAAGTGTAGCGGCTATGTAGTACCTGCCAGCACCTCCTCCTCCTCCTCCTCTTCTACTTCTTCTTCTTTTGCCTCTCTTCCTCCTTCTTCTTCTTCGTCTTCTGCTGCTGTTGCTGCTTCTCAGCAGCTCTCGACGGCAGCGCGTATAGCTTCTGCTTTGGCTGCTGCACACAGCTTCTTGAGCAGTCGGTGGATATATACGCGCGGGCCTGACGATTTCCTCCTGACGCTGCTGCTGCTGCCGCAGCAGCGCGCCCGCGTATATACTTATACTTACTTATACATCTCCTCTTCGTTTTCTCTCTCGGCCTCTCCGGCAGTTCCTCTTTCCGTTCGCGCGCGAGCCAAGCGTACGCCCGCCAAAGCCTATTACGGAGCTTCGCGCGCTTTTTCGCTTCTCTTTGTTCGCCCAAGCTGCGCGTATATGGACGACTTGAGCCGAAAAAGTACTTCGGCTTGATTTATTTTTTTCAATTTTTTTTTTGGTTTTAATCATTATGAGCGGCTTTTATTACAAAATATTTTATTATTCTCACGCTAACTACGAGGTTATTGGTTATTATGAATTATAGTTCGAGACTTGGTGAAGATTAGGGTGAATATTTTACTTTACATCGTGTAACTCTGGAAATCGATTTTTTTTTTGGCTTTGAAATAATTTTTATATAAGAAAAGTCTCTTTGTCATGCCCTTCATTATGAAAGTATCGTAGGTCTGTATCTACTTTCGAAAATTAGCATACATTAATGAAAATAGATCGCGCAGATGCATCCTCGATTTTATTCAAATGTGACGCCGATGAATAAAAGCTTATGGCTATCATAAATTTGGGAGACTTGCTTTTCAACACCAATGCGCGTAGGAGTATATACGTGTAAGGACGAGCGTAAACATCGATATTTAACTACGTGAAAAAAATATTTCCCGCTGTGAAATAGACCGATCAGTGATTCCCAGAAAGCAAAAATATACACGGTATTGCAAAAGTCGTGCGCACTACTTTTGCAAAGGGCTCGCTCGTTGTATCCGGTGTAACTACTACCGATTCATGAATGTTCTTCCTACATTTACTACGCGTACAGTTATTATACATGCGTCCCCGTCAAGGAAGAATGCTCTAACAACGATTTTCCGATCAGATCAGTGTTAAAAACAATGACAAAAGTCAGCGAATTTTCGTTCCGTACCGACGAGTCCTGAGGCATTATCTGCGACTGGAATTTGCCGCTCACAAAAAGAGCTCGGGCACGCAACTACACATATTATTCTAACGGTATCAAGCATCCGTTATCAAAGCCGAGTATGACTGATAAACTTGCAAAGTTAAATAAGATAAAAAGGCGACTCTCTCTTCCATTCTTCACAGATATATCCTGAAGCGACTTATTTCTGGGCAGAATAGGTTGAACGATCGTGTGAACATTTCGCGCGAGTTTCAGGGGTGTATGTTTTGATCGCTTCAATTCATAGAATATAGATGCATTTTTCTCCGAGTATATTATGAAAAAAGAAATTGCGTCTAGTGGCGGCGCAGCGACAGAATACGTGTAATCGACGATATCGCCGGAAGCGTACCTCGTCCAGGACGAACTTTCAAAATGTTTTATGTATCGGATGCTTTTAGCAAAATGCATTTCTTTATATGTGTGTGTATGCGTGTGTGACGTCGAAATACAGCAAACTGCGCGCGCGCGACTCGACTTTCAAGTCTGACTTTCGTTCGCATGCACGCGCGTGAATGTCTGTGCCTATGTGTGTATATGTGTGTGTGCGTTTCTAAGTGTGTGTACCAACTCCAAGTTCGGAATCTGCACGCCCATGCCTCTCATGCTGCTTTACTGAGAGAAAGAGAGAGAGAAAGCGAGATATCGCTGTTGAAATACCGCCACCACTACCACCAGTCGCAACGATTCATGTGTATGTCTGCGTGAGTTTGGTGGGTCCCTTCCCTTTAGGACTATGCACATTCCATCGTGATACGATCGCCTGGACTGGACGACTCTCGACCGGGTTAATTTTTTCCCCTTTGGAACATATAAGGACCGGAGCCCGAGGTGGTCGAATAAATAATTCCACATAGACGCGCTTAAGCGCTATAAGCGGAACGATAAAAAAAGCAGTGGATTGCCGGAGAACAATTTTTTAAAGGGAAAAATTAAATATTGTACAAGATTGGAATATTAATTAACTTTTAAGAGCTACAAGGGGATATGTATACTATTATCGAAAATTGGCTTGCCTACGCGAACTTCTAGCTTATCAATGACCGATAAAGCATAGATAGAAACTATGAATAGGTATACAAATAAAATCATATCCTCATTGACTCATTCGGTCGTCTCATAAGTACATTAAAAGGTTAGTGACTGTCCGATAGTTTTTATCAGCTGCGTTCTTTTTCCCCCAATTTGAATCGTACTTATACAAAACTTTTTCGCACTGTCCAACAATGAATTGTCATTCAAAGATTCCTTCGTCATTTATAGTATCGATTCTGTATAGAGTAAAAAATAAAATAAATCGATTATTACTCTAAATAAGCTCTCAAAATCGCACTCCGCCAAATGGCTCAGAGGTTAATTCAAGTTGCAATCGAGCACATCCGTGTAAGTACGTGCGCGCGCCCACCCCGGTAAATATATAATAAACTCCGGGTAAATTATAACGAGAGAGAGCTGATAGAGGCCGTGCACGCGCGGTCCGCGAGAGAGCTCCACGCGTGTTAAAGCGCGAGACACGCCAAAATGCATTTCGTATTACACGTATGTGTGTGTGTATGTGTATAAAAGATGCACCCGCCCATCGTTTGGCGAGAGCCGCGCTGCCGTTCTCGGGGCTTCTTCGACTCCTTTTCTCGCTCTCTCGCTGCGGCTCTCTCTCGAAAATGAGGCCCCGAAGCTATCGCGTGTGCCACGAGGGCCTCTACTCACTTATACACACACACATACACGTATTCCCCGGCTATTATAAGACCCATGCCGGACCCTTTGTTCCCTCCAATGCACACGTGTGCATGAGTGCGCGTTTTACATCTATAAGTCCCCGTGTGTACACACAGGTATGCACGCACTGCGCGCGCGCGATCGTATAATAAACTTGTGTGCGTGCCTTATTTAGTTTAATTATGGGAAACTAATATGCTTGCGAGGATTAAGAGGACCTTGGCTTGACGCGCACTGCTGCTTGACGATTACCGGCGAAGCTAGAATTTTTATTCGCTTATTTTCGCGTATAGAAACTAATTCAATTTTTTTGTAACTATTATCAGCTTTTCTGAAAGATATACTTATATTCATCAAATCTATTTAAAATTGATCAAGTAAATTCAAAGATTTACGGGCGCTAAAACTTCTAAAAACAACAAAAAATAATAATGACAATTACCACGGATCTGATTGATTCAAAAATTGATAAAATCGAGTTACTTCACATCCTAAACATTTGATTTTCTTAATTTCGTCTTCTCGACACAACAGAGTATCTTTTTAAACTCAAGAAGTGAAAATGGCTTAATTCCTATTTTAATAAGATAGGATTAAGGTTTCGACCGAAATCGGTATAATACTCCCCTCAATTTAATGGTGTCATTGACAATTATGAACAAGACAAAAATTGTCAATTTTTTCAACATAAAATTCAACTGCATCAGCGAAAGCTCAGCGCATCAAATCGACAAAGGAATCTTCCGAGCAATCCGTATTTCTCCCGCGCTCCGCTATGCTGTTTTGCAGTGTTGCAGTGCAGTCGTGTCGGCGCGACGGCGCAGCAGCGCGCAACTTCTACTACTTAAACCGCGCGAGCTGCGTAAGCCCGCCAAGAGCAAGTAGTACTGGTGGCGCTCGGTGCGGCCGGCTACGCGGGTATTTCTCGCGCGCGCGCCAAATCTTCGCGCGCAGAATTCTGTATACATACAACGCACACATGTATACGGGGACGCTCGGCAGCAGCTCGCATGCCGCAGCACTGCTCTGTGTGCAGCTCGGAGCTCTCCATAGTGTGTGTGTATCGCCATGTCTATAATATAATACTTGCGTGGCACCCACGACGACCACAGAGCAGCAACACACACACACATACACATACACACGAGCGCAACAGCGCCGCAGAAATGCCACGACTCTCGTTATTTTTTTCTTCTCTTTTTTTTGCCGGTACGTTCTCGGCTTATTTGCCTTTATTGTAGCTCCAGTATGTGTGGTATATGTGTAGATAATGACTTTGGCTCGCTCTGGTGTGGATACGTATATACGTAAGACTGTACATACGCACACGCAATACAAGGCAATACACGGAATCGTAGTCTATGACGGCGCCAACGTGGCTCATTGTACACCTCTGTCTTTTTTTCTACAATACCTTAAATGAGAAAAATTCGCCTTAAACACAGTTAAGGCCCCCGCCCTCGTTGAGCTAGGTGTACGTAATACAATAGCTGCAACAGGTATCTGTCTCTAGCGTTTAAAAGAGCCAGCCCTATTGGATTTTCTTATTGAATCGTCGAAAAAGAAGAAAAAAATTGCTGCGAGAGCTGCTGCTGCTGCCTCTGCCTCTAATGGCACTGAAAAATTGTGAATGGACTATGAATAGATGTTACGGTCTCATGCCTCGACGATTTACTACTCGGAAGGTATATCCGCGGACGTTGTCTGTGTGTGTGCCGCACAGATATACGTATAATTCTGCGGGCGAGCGAGTGGAAGCGAAATATATGTATAGGCCTACGTTTGTGCGCAGCAACGTCGCCGGAAATCTGGCGTCGACCACTCGAGTTGCTCTTTATTTGCATTGGAAAATCTCCCGGCAGTCATTGACTTTTTTTCTTTTCTTTTTTCCGTATAGATTTATACACGGCCGCTGAATAGTTGTATATATTATAGTTCCGTGATCGTTCGAGCTTTTTACGAGGGCTAATTTCTCTATTGCCGAAGGTCGCGCTAGACAATGGTATTATGATGATTTTGTCAGCTGTGATAATAAATTTGCCGCGCGTTACACGTAAAAATTTCTTATACTTCTCGAGCGCCGAAGTATGAAATTATTCGACAGGCCATTTTTGCTTCAATTTGATAAACGAGGCAGACGTATGGCTTGCGTTATTGACGCTCGATCAAAGTTCATAAAAATATATTCACGATACGTATATACATTGGTGTATAAGAGTCGCGCAGAGCTGATACACGGAAAAAAAATCTGCTGCTTCACTTCGTGGCCCCGAGATATCATCGTTTTTAACTTTTAGAGAACGCAAAACGCCGAGCCATTGGAATTTCCGACTTGATTTTAATACACCAAGCAACAACAGCAGCAGTTTGCACAGATTTTTCGACTTTAATACAATCGTCTGTAGGAAGCAAAACACTCGATCATCGGAAAAATAGAATGAATCGAAGAAAAAAAATGATACATTTAATCGATATATTTTATATTGCGTGTCTCGTATGCGCACACAATGCCTCGCGTACTGCATGTGTCACCGCTATATACCTGCGTAAACGTTCGATGTACGCGATCGTGCGTATGCGCTCATAGCAGCAGCTCGTAAAAACGAGCTGCGTAAACGTATAAAAGATACTGATCACCGAATGTCACCATATTATTACTCGCGGGTATACGATATTCATATCTGTATACAAACACGAAATCTCCGAGGCTCGAGAGATGAAAAATCTGCACGACGTGTGACATACGCGCGGCGCGCGCGCAGGTGCTTATCGTATCTCGAAGTCTTTGCCATTATACATATACCAACACACTCAACTGCTGCTACTTATACGTGTTGACGATCTCGGGCTGGCTCGCGCGAGACGCGAGAGCAGATGTTTCGTCGCGAGATATACATAATTGATACGTATAATATCGAATCAAGGCGCGTATAATATGTCGAATATACTGTCCAACATTTATTTATATATCGGCAGGCCTGGCACATAGATATAATGTATAGTTGGCGTGTTGGTCGATGATCGTTGTCGTCATTGCGATCTATGTACGCGCGTGTAATAAAGTCAAGAGCCAGTAGAGAGAACGAGAAAAAGAGAGACGGACGGCAGCTATATAGTAGTAGTAGTAGTAGCTCTTATACACCAACTAGCTATGTTGCTGCTGCTGCCTCGTGTGTGGTTCGCGTGGCTCGGCATACTAATCACGGCTACTATACGCGAGTTTTTGACTTCTCCTCTCTCCTTCTATCATACGACAGCAGCAGCAGCAAACGCGGCGCATACAAGCTCGACGGCTTCTTCTTCGTGTTCCACGAATTTTCTCGAACGTTTTTTACGAGCTATTAATGAATTTGCTGAAAATTGGAAGGAAAGAACGAACGACGAGAGAAAAAAAAAAGTATATTACCTGTTGCTTCACCTATTACCCCGAAACACGAACGCATTCCTCGGAGATCTCTGCGGCCGTATACATACATACATACATACATATAAATCGGTATATACGCGTGTACTAGACAAATAAATCGTTGGCGTATGTATAAACCTGTGCCTTCCGTGCGCCACCGACATCGCAGCCGCTTAGTTAAAGCTTCCCGTTCAAATTTGTATTTCTCATTTGATAAACATAATGACCGACTTTGAAGTAATGTGTCTCCTCCGGGCTCTGGTATTTAAACTGCGTCTGTGTGTGCGAGCTAGCGAAACTGAATTTTTCCACAGCTAGTTTAAATGACCAGCGGCACGCACACGAAAAAATGGCATTTCGAGTCTCTCGATTTAAAATACTCTCACTCTCGCTCTTAGAGCTCGTGGTATTGTCGATGATTCACCTCCTCGTCGTAAATATATGAGCGAAAAATATGTTTAAACCTCATAGATACATCATAAAATGCATACTCGATGGCGCAATAATTAAAAGGTATACGCAGGCATACACATAATCCACCTTCTCTACCTGACGCGCGCATCAGAATGTCCATAAACAACGAAAAAGGCAGAGTCGAAGCCTCGCTCCGCAGACGAGCTTATCCGATGGCTAACTCCGGAATCTCATATCTCGTAATAACCATTCCGTCCCAATAATAATAAGCGATTAGCCTGTCTTTCGGTCTCTACCTTAGCTCCGTATCTCGCATTCATTTGCGGAGCCCTCCGCTCAGCCTTTTGAAGCCCAGGCCAGCTCGAGCCAACCCGGGGGCTAGAATAATGCGTGCCAAATTCCAGATAGAGGCCCTTTGCTCTCGAGAGCGGGCGCGCGCGCGCGTGGGTGTGTGGGAAGAGTCGCCGCGGCTCTCTCGGCAGCAGCAGCAGCAGCAGCAAACACACGCAGCACACACAAATGCAGCGAAAGGGGAATGAAAAATAAAAAAAGGACAGAAAAATGGGGGAGGCCATAAGTCAGTGTGTATGTGTTTTGCGCCGTGTGCGAGTTGAGCGAGAGGCCGTAGGCACAGAGCGAGAGAGAGAGAGAGAGAGAGAGAGAGAGAGATTTTGGGACCGCGACAAAGCCGCACCAATGTAAATCGATCTCTCCTCGCTCTCGCCGTCTCTTACTTTTAACCAATATAATACTCGCGCGCGCGCGTATGCGTTTAGCTTTGCTGCTCCAGCCTACCAATACCTTTACCTACCCAAGAGAGAAAGAGAGAGAAAGCTGCAGCCGAATAACTTTTGCCGTGCAGCGACGACGACGACGACGACGACGACGCGCATTCCTTCGACAACGACGACGACTTTCGGCTGCGCTAACATACACGGGGGGTGGTGGCTCGACGATCCGTGTAATGCTCTTTTTTAACATTGCTTTTTTCTTTTCTTTTTTTTCCTTCATTTTCTTTTACACCCGCGTTCTCGCACACTCGATGCGTTACCCCACGGTTAATAAAGTCTTTGAGCTTAAAACGCGCAAAAATTTTCACGTTATTATATCAACTTGGAGCTGATTCATCGAAGCTTACGCGGGGGGAAGCATAACCGGACTACTAACGTCGAAAATAGTCGCGCCGAACTTGCGAACGATCATTTACGCGCCGTTGTTGTTCTGCTGCTGGCGTTTTAGATCCGATATAGCGTAACGCCTAGAGCTCGCATGTGACGCTAATCACTCCGGCGTTTGTTTTCCTTGTGACATATCCGCCTCTCTTTCTCTTGAGCATTGTCGACGAAAAAAAGAGCAACAATAAAAAAGAAGAAGAAGAAAAAGAAGGCCCGCCACCATTTTCATTCACTGATTTTTCCTCTATTTTTTCTTCATTCCTTTTTTTTTCTTCTGAAAAATTTTTTTGCCTCTTATGAATGGGCATCCAGTATATGTAGTGCTGGTGCCGCGTTATATAGTCTCGCGTGCCTGTGTGTGTGAATCAGCTGCGCGGAATCGTAAAGATATCCTCTCATACAAATCGGGTTTTCCTTGGAACTTCACCTTTTATGTGCCTCGTAGTTTTCATGTATGACTCCGTTTTTGCCCCGCGTGTCTGCGCGCGTCCGCAAGTATGTGTGTGCTGCTGCTATATGAGAAAAAATACATAAGGCAGCTTGCGCGAGCGAACGATCTATCCGCATGGCGCATATTTTTGAAGTTTCCGAAAAATGCTGACCGCAAAAAATACATATAAACATTATGAAGTTTTTTTCTGCCTTTGCTTTAGCTTTGCTTTGCCTCGGACGTTTACGACCATCAATTACCAAATCGCATTTTGTGTGTACGGTAAGTAAGAGACGACGAGAGTTGCTCCTAGAGAGTCCGAACACCTGCTATATAGTGTGTGCAAAGCGAGCAAAATCACGAGATCCGCTGGGATTCCGTCGAAAAACGTTTATGTATATGCTTATAACGCTCTCTCTCCGCACTTCGTGTGTGCATAAAGGACTTGTTGCGCAAAACGCGATATCGATTACCAACATGACAACGTTGTCGTCGTCTCCGCCGACGAAGAAGAAGAGAAGATGCAATGGGCCATGGTTTGCGCGGGCTCAATATATGAAATCTCACCACCCGAAAACTACCTGCCTTCGGGATGCTGCTCTGTCGCTGCAACCACACTCGAACGAGATCTCGCAGTAGTTTTTGCCTCGAAAAAGAGCAACCGCAGCAGCAGCAGCAGCAACACAGAAGGGAGCAAAACCAAAGCGAAGCAAAACCCGCGCTTCTCAAATTTTGCCTTCTTCGAAAGATTCTTAGAGCGAGTGAGAGCGAGAGAGAGAGCGAAGACAAGGCGGTTTGTTTGCCCTTTAAAAAAGTGCTATTCGACACTGCAACGACCCGCAGCCAGGTAGGCAGGCAGGCAGGCAGCAGCATTATTATATCGATAAAAAGATGAAAGAATGAATCGTTAGCGTTAGCGCGCGGCCAAATGAAAGGGCGAAATGTGTGGCGAAACTTCGTTACACACACATACGTACACGTGCATAATACACGTATAGGTGTATACGTATAGGCAGTAGCTCGATGGTCGCGTCGATACGTTTCCGAACGTCGCGCTCTATCAATTACGCAGCTATACACCTCAATCCTTTTTCTTTCACTAGGTAACTCGACACTTTATCGCTCGACTGTGTAGGACTCGGATTCTCGACTGCTGCTGCTGCTACTCCTGCTGCCGCTACCAAGGAGCAACGACGTCGCCTCGAATTATAGATTCCTCGTGCTTTACTCTTCATTAATTAAGGCACTTCTTTTTCGAACGAGGCAGGGGAAAAAGACTTTGCAAGAGCGCCGTCGTGTGTGTGCGAGCTTATACATTATATACGTATGCAAAAAGGCCTTTATAATATATACAGTTACACTCGGCAACACACTAGCGGAGCGAAGGCTAAATTTTATCACGTTTTTTGGAAAAGATTTCTCAATGTATATGTGGCGTTTCGCGTCAAAACTCCTGGCCCAGGCGTTATGAATCGAAATTGCTTAATTTCTAACTCGCGGAGAAAGTGCCTTATGCACTAAGATGAAAACTTGATAAATTCGATGTATCTTTGTCTCCGTTTTTTGATAATCGAGTCTAATTTTACGAAATTTTTCATTTTTAAAATTTTTCAAATTAGTCTCGTTGAAAAAAGAAAAAAACGTCCCCTTAGAAATGCTATTTTTTAGAGGGACATTTTTTATATTCTCAAAATATTAATCAAAGAATGCAAAGCCGCATACGTACACGACGGGTCAGCTAGCGGCTAAACATGACATGTAATTTTATAAAATCAATAAATTTAATCATTCACGATGAAAAGTCATTATTAACAATCTGCGCAAAAAATAGAAGTACTTGAAAGAAAAGAATGTAATCGGTAGGCCAGCCGGTCAAGCGAGCGGCTTTGATATTGCTGAATAATATCTCGTGAATATGAGGAAAGGCCTCTGTAAAAAGTAATTTTCCAATGGGGAATTTTTTTATCTTTCAATCTAAACTATTCTGAAAATTTTTAAAAATTAAGTTTTTCTTTTTTTTTCAAATTTTTTGCTTAATAGTACAGGAGTCCAGGAGTTTTGCTGTGAAATGCCTCATATACGCAATATGCGCAAAGTCGTGCCGTTCGTAGCTCAACCAATGTGAAGAGCTTTTTTCTCGACGGCTGTTCTTTTCCCTGAATATATCCATTGTAATTGTCGCTCGAGTGTTAATAGCTCAAATTTGTTCCCGAGAACAATCGGCTTTTCTCAATCTCTCGCTATTATTTTCCATTTACACGCGCGCGTTTGTGGTGTCGTAAATCCAATTCATTTAAATTTATACATATTATATACATTTTTTTGAAATCCCGGGGTATTTAATATGTTTCATCGAACCAATTTTACATCGAAACAAAAAGGAAAACAAACAACCAAAAAAAAGAGCCGAAAAAAAAACAAAAAAAAAATTAAATAAAAGCCTCTGGCCAATGGAATAAAACGTTCCCGGTAAATAGGACTCCGAATTTGTGTGGGGGACTTATCATAGCAAAAAAGCACATAATATTGTATAAATCGAACGAGCGTGAAAGATGCACGCGCGCGACCGGCCGACCGACCGAATTGTATTCAATTCCACGAGATTTAAAGACTTGCATTTCAACAATGCATTCCAGCGAGAGAGAAAGAGAGAGAAAGATTGTGGTATGGGTGCAGACATGTGCCCTCATGGTGTCCAGAATCACTTCATTCCAATCCTTGTGGCTGCTGCTGCTGCTGCTTCTGCCGATCAGAGGGTCGAAAATTCCGCGCACACGACGACAACGACGACGACGACGAGAACCCACATATACTTACGCGCGCATAAACAAGTGAACATTGTTGGGAGCAAGCAGTGCGGCGCTGCAGCATATATGACGGCCCGAATGATGATCAATCAACGTTCGTCCCGCGCGCAGCCGAACTTTCTCATTTCCCGCGGCCTACGCCTCTGTCTCTCTCTCTCGCTGCAGCGCTCCCTTTAAAAATCCATGTATATAAATACGTTTGCCGTGCGTATGTATATCCATTTAAAAAAACTGGTATAAATTATACCGATGCGATTCTCTCTCTCTCTCTCTCTTCTCTGCATGTGTAAACTTTTCTCATTCCGCGTGCCAATATAGAGCCGGTCTTCTAATACCGCCACGAAACGAAACCTACGTCGGCGTCCGCGCGTCTTTTTGTTCGTATAAGTGAGTGAGAGAGAGAGAGAGAGAGAGAGAGGCGGAAAAAAGGAGGACCGAGTTCTAGGAAGCTCGTGTTGAGCTCTGTGCCTGTGTGTGTGTGTGTGTGTGTGTGTGTGTGTGTGTGTGTGTGTGTGTGTGTGCGAGTGCATACACACGCGCGTATGTGTAAGCGCCTTCGGACGGTGCGAGGGAGAGAAGACAGTGGTGAGAGAGAAGCTTTGAAATGCGCGCGAGCGCGAACAAGTGTATGTGCGTGTGTGTGCATGTGAGCGCGCGCGTGTGTGTCCGTGTCTGTCTGCGTCTGTCTCTGTATTAAGAGAAAGAAAGGAAAAGAAAAAGAAAGAAATGAAAGAGGTATATAAGGATTGGGCATAAAGAAGAAGGACCCAAGCAATAGAGTCGGGACCGGTATGTGTGCGCGCCCATATAGCCGCCCGCGTTCAGGAATAACATTTAAGGAGCCCGAGCCGTACGAGTGAGATAGCAAAAGTTTCCTTTTTTCTCGCTCGTATATATATATGTGTATATAACTCGCGCTCGATTGCTCCTTTTCGTGGGCACATATATTCAAGAGGTGTGCGAAAACAGTCCGGGGAAAAAGAGTGCGAAGTTCGGGAAGAATAAAAGCGCGCCTCGGTGGTACAAGAGCACTTGGCGAACGGATGTTGCGCGCGCTCGAGCGTCGTCGCCCTCCCACGAAAGAGAATGAAAATCATAATAGAAAAAACGAAGCACTCACACCGATCGTTAAGTTTCTAACGTATACGACGAAGCTCTAAAAGATTTACGATAAGCGATCTATGAGTCCTCGAAAATGAATTCCGTTCGGCATCCTCTTATAAAGGGTCTTAGCGATCACGGAGCTTGCAAGCTGCACCACGGTATCCAAAGACAATTACTCCGTACTGCTAATGTCTTACTCGCGCGAAGCACTTCGAATTTTTAATTTCCCTCCGTGCGCGGCAATAAAGTTGAATAACAGTAATTTTCAGCGCACTCCTCGAAATGAAGTTTTTCTAGACGACGAATGTATCGACTCTACGGAACCACTCGACCTTGGAGCTTTTATGTATATATCTACGAGCACATGCCTTCGTCGACTGCGCTTTATTATATAGATTTCTGCATTCATAGGCCGCGTCGAAGATTTATGAGCCTCGCATACATACACGCACTAGCGCTAGCCCCGCGTGTGTGCCCTTAACTTATATACCTACTCTCAACGCGCCGACGTAGCGCCTTATAGATTCGTCTAAACTTGTTAAAATATCTCGCATAATACCTGGAATGCTATAAGATATAATACATATACCATATCGAAAACATTATATTTTGCTCTCATCTCTCAGGGCTGTGTGTAGCCAGCCAGCCTAGCAGAAACTTTGTTTTGTGTGTTGCGCGCGGCGCGGAATATATTTTTTTGAAGCTCGCGCGGAGCGTCTCAGCATACGCACGATCTCAAAGGTGAAAATTATGCATCGAGCCTGCGGCCGCGAAACGCCCTTAAAAACTACACACACGATACATATAATGCTACATAGTATTCGCGCAAGCACAAGTATGCGAGGCGATGGCGGAACGCAGAGCTCTCCCAGTCGCCATTGCTACGTATAGCTAGGACACAAAGAGGTTCCGCGATCGGAGCTGCACATACAAAGTCGTATAGTATATACTATCTGTGTGTGTGTGTGCGTATGCATATATGCGCTCGCTTTGTAGGTGAGAAAAAAAGATCGTGATTCGAAAAACCGTAGGCGCCAGCGGTATCTCTCTCGCGGTGAACACGGCGCGAGTGGATCATTATCTTTCGGTCGACTCTCGGCGCGCGCTCACGCTTTATACGACCTATGGCATAAAATACAGCGTGTGGTGCGCTGTATTTCTCAAACAAATCGACAACACACACACACACATTAACACACACGGTCAGGTATATATAGGATACCAGCAGCGGTGTGATGAGTGTGGGAGAGCATTTTTGCTTATTCTTCTCGCCCCGTTATGGACCCTGCTGTATAAGGATACCATTTCATTCTTTATAAAGGAGATTATCGTTTTGCATACACTCGCCGATTTGTAATTATGAGTGCGTAACAATACATTTTGTAATAACGCCGACTATGATGATCGACGGAGGACGATAAACGATGACGAAGGTCGTAAGCTCCTCTCGTACAGCGTTATAGATGGTATGTGAGACGCGCAAGTCCTTAAACGCTGCGCAACAACGATCGGCTCGTATATCGGAGCGGTTCATCATCACCTGCCGCGCGTTATATGTATTGGCTATTTTATTCAATAACCGAGGTACTAATAAACGTCGGTCTCGTTAAAAGAGAATCATTACGCAATTATATGCGTCTGTTTTTTTTCTCTCTATCTCCCTCTCTCTCTGCTTCGTGAGGTGAATCGCGTCGATCGCGTTTTTCCTCACACGTGGCGCCGCGACGCTGTCATGTTAGCGATAAGCAAACAGTGCGGCGCTGGCGTTTGCTCATCGTTAGGAAAAACAATTCATTTCGCTACTTGCCTCATTGTGTGAGTCTGTTAATTCTTCTTTTTCTCAATTGCGCTTCCGCGGCTTATTGAATTTCAAATTTCAATATTTTGGGCGTTCAGTCACACGCATATATATTATTTATACGTATATTATCTCGATTATCAGCTGCCACGCGAATAACGTAAATTTTTGCAAGAGAGAAATATAATTTATTGTTCGTCGTCTATGATGTGCCGAGCCGAACGAGCGTAAAATTCCTGGGCCAGCCCCTTGCACACACGCCAAGAGGCTCAAGGATCTCCTCCAAATGTGTATATACCATACGCTTCTTTGTTGGCGATCTCTCGCGCGCGCGCATTAATAGTTTCAGCGAATTTTTATCTCGCATATAAATATAGGAAGACGCGCGAGCTGATCTGCCTCTTCTTTCGAGAAAGGTGAGATAGGCTTTCGTGCGCGTCTGAGATATACCATATCCGTAGGAATCAAAAACGGTACTAAAATTAATCCTGCTGCCGGCTCGAGCCGCCATCACATGTATGCCTATTAGGCAAAAGTATCCTATGTGTATTTATTTTTTCTTCTGTGAGAACAAAATAGCTTTACCTCTTCTTCTCATATCCTCCTCTTGTTTTGTCGACTTCTCTCTCTGTCTTCTGGGGCCGGTTCAACGATCACAAAATCATTTGCATCTGAGAGAATTTATCGACTACGCGATGTCCGCGGCGCGCGTCTGTTTTCCGCAAACTGCGCTCGATCTCACAAATGGCGTATACACGTATTACATTCATGTATACGAGTCGCGCTGCTGCGGCGGAAAATTTCGCTCGAGAAAAAAAAGTATCGGGAGCTTTTATGCGCGAGCGCAGAGCAGTATACCGGTTATATCCGCTGCACGATTATTGCAGCTCGTTGACGCATAAAGGCGCTTGCTGCGCGCGCCGCGTTCGTTTTACAATTAACTATTGGGTTTACACGCGAGTGCGCTAGAAAAAGAGTGTGCGAGTGAGAGAGAGAGAGAGAGAGAACATAAAAAAGCAGGGCGCTTTGGCGCCGCGTCGCGATCTGCTCTCTATTAATATGTCATGCGCTTATTTATCGTCTACCGTGCGCTGATGCGTGTAAGTACCTACCTTGTAACTTACACACAGCCGCCGGCTTCGTGTGCTGCTGCAGCTCGTGCGCCGCGTGTACATACGCATACAGGTGAAATTCATACCCACTCGACGCGCGTACACTCGAGAAAGAGCGAGAAGGAGAGGCTAAATGGTTGCTGATCGGCGCGCGATTTCAACACCCACTTCGTGTACGCGCGCGTATCATTGTTATTATCGTAGCTGCAACAGCTGACGACTTTTCCGTACTCGGGTTACACACCTGTAGTACACCTATACGCGAACATAATAGTACAGAGACTTATATCATAGGCGTCGCAGAGAGTGTAGTAAGCCGATCTCGTATGTATATGCACCTATGCGCGACGTGCACACGTTTATACTCTATAATAATACGCGCGCGCGCGAGCATCGAGTGAAAAGTGCGGCTCGTGATTTTTGGAGCTGTATCATCGCTCGTAATATGCACGAAGCGCAGCAGTGACTCAGATTGATACACTTCGAGAGAGCTGTCTCATTTTACCCGATGCGCACATAATATTAGTCCAGTGGACGCTTACATACACAGCTGCACTTTTTTCCTTCCGTTATTATTATTCTTTTTTCCACCTCATCATCTTTTTCATCATCATTTTTATATTTATATACGAGACACGCATGCAGTGTATAATGTGAAAACGATGAGTTTTTCACACGATCGAGCGAAAAACACCTTTCACCATCGAGCGTTCGACGCTGGAGCTCTAGCTAGCTTGTTTGGGTTATTTAAATTCCGTCAAAACTATTCTCAAGCTTTTAAGAAGTCGTCTAATATTTTTTCTCTTTTCTCGCGTGTTTAAATGCGCGACTCAGGTGTATATATTTGTACATGCATGAGTATATATTTTATGAATGAGTGTGCGTGTCTGTGCGCGCGTGTGTGTGAATCGCGTCGCGGAGATTTAAAAAGGAAAAGATTTCGAAATTAAAGTTTTGTGATTTTTATTTTTCCTCGTATATAGCACGTTTATACGTGTATATGTGTATCTATATAATAGAGCGAGCGACGTGTAGTGACTTTCGGAATTTTTATATGCGTTATTATATTATATACGCGCCGTGCATCAGCTTCAGCTTCAACGGCAGCAGCGGCAGCTCGAATTCGCATGCCGAAAAACGTTAATGATAGACCCACGTGCGCGATACCTATATTAAACACACTAACACACACACGTAGACGCACAAGCTGATGAGCGAACTCGCGCAGAGAGACGTCCTGAAAAAAAGAAGATCGTCCCGAGCGAGCTCCGAGAGAGCAGCCCGTCTCATTATGCATTCCCGACGTTTATAATACACATATAATATGCCGACTGCGGTGGAGTAATAATGATCGTATTGGCACACGAAAATTCGTGAGAGTCAGGGAGAGATATAAATACAGCTGAGATATACGTATCAGCGATGGCTTATCGCGTGAGCCTAGCTCAGCGGAGCGTGACTGTTTCTCGGTATATGAACGCGCGGATAGAGTTAATCTCTATCTCTTGGGCGCCGAAATCGCGTGAATTAACTTATTATGTGGTTTTTCGCCTATAGCTATAATACCATTAATAAATCTTACTCGACCCTCGAGACTTTGACGAGAGCTTTTGTTTATTTAAACAACTTTGTACAACTTTGTGGATCGCGTGAATGAAAATTTGTCCAAGACCTTGACCTTCGATTTTAAACTCGATGTAAAACGATAAATTTCGTCTATCCGCCCGTGCTCGCTCGTGCAATTTTTGCTGCGATCCCATGTGAGGTTGAGCTTCGGCTCCTAGAGTATACATTCAACGTTGGCCATGCTTTTTTTGTAAACAACCCATCGGCGATGTCGGCCCTTTTGTCTTGTCTTCCATGTGCGTGTGTATATGAAGACGGCAAATGGAATCTAGTTTGACCAGCTGATTACGTATGCGCGATACATGGTCCTCTCTCACGAGACTTGCTCAAATGTGCCTCTGTACACTAATTGAAAGCCGCCGATACGATTGCGTGAATTTTACACCCCACACACTTATACAGGCAGGTAGGGATACGATCTATTATGTTTATACACTCTGAGAAGATTTTTGGGAATGGTATTAGAAAAAAAGTTCGTGATGAAGATGTGTGTTTTGGCCGTATATCGCAAGCCCCATGAGTTAGTGTTTATTTATATTCGTACACCTGACTAGGTGCTTGAACACACGCCTTACATAATAAAAGTGTTTGACAAGCGTATTGCGTATACCAAAGAGGATTGACCGAGCAATGTACCTTTAATTACGGGCTACAGCTATCCTCTAGCTTGACGCGCGATGTGATACATTGGGCCTTGTTTACGATATTTTTTCGGTGAGACTCTCTTAATAATAGAGCTTTAAACTTTGTATTGCATACGATGACGAAGAGAATTTGTCAGATTTCGCGTGCAATATTTTTTATAAGATCTTCAACTAAAGTTTATCCGAGTAGGAGTGAGCCTTTGCAAATTGTTTGCGAGACCGTAATTCGATTCTATAAATGACCAGCAATTCGTGTGACTAGTATAGATTATTTCGACATTTACTCTGATTTCCAATTAAAGTGATGATCGATCTGTTCCAGCTAATCATGTTGACGTGTGTACCTGTAATAGCCGCCGCGCGTACAGGTGTATCAGATTGTCGAATAATAAAAAAAAAAGGAGGAAAGGAAAATTTTTGATCGAGTATACATAGCTACGGACATTTCTCGGTATAAGACGCGACTGAAAGGACACCGATGCAGTGCGACGGACACGTGATCGTGAGAATGCACCTATCCATTATATACTACGTTATACGCTGCACGCGCGCGCGATGTATCGAGAGCAGAGCAGCTCCAAAGGCTCGATGCGACTAAATGCATTCCTTTGCGTTTTGTCAAAGTCTCGTATGCATCCCGCCCGTGTCTGTGTGTGTGTCTGTCGCATAACTGCACAGATTTCTTCGCTCGATTCGTCGATGTCATTCGTCTTTGATCTACGACGTTTTTGCCAATCGCTCGATGCATGTCTCTCCTCTCTTACTCTAGGAGGTCTTTCAATTGGACTTCTGGAGCAGCCGCAAAGCACACCGCGAATGTGCCCTGGCGATCACATTTCGATATAGATTATTTGAGATTTTTGAATTTTTATTTATCATGCTCAGGCAGAGATTTATCTATTACGTAATTTCCTCCGAGGGCAATGCTACGATATGTCGTCGGCCTTTTTTTTAATATGCAGATAAAGCACGCGCTCAAATTCATATATTACATAGGAGCTCCGAGCAAATAATCGCCCGATTTTGTATATCAAGCTCGGCTATTGACCGTATCCACGTATGTGTAAAAAGTCAAATAACATAACTATCAGGAAAGTGTATAAAAAAAAAAGATTATATACAGCGCCCGAAAACAGTCGGATCGCAATCGAATGGCTTTGTCGTGAGCCCAAGAGCAGCACATATATGACTCGAATTCAAACCTACGGCATACGGTAACAAAGGTTCATTGAGAAGAATTTTTTTGCCGGTATACTGCTCGATGTGCGTATTTTTTCCTCTCGTTCCTTTTTTTTATGTACTCATAATACTACGAGGTTTATTGCGCTGACTCGCTGCTGCTGCTGCTGCCCGTGGAACACATACATATAGCTCGAAGCATGTGCTTACATACAAAGACGCGTTATCGAGACCCATAGGCCGATAGAAGCCGCTTCCGCTCGTCTTTGATAAAGCTCGAGGCTCGAGGCATGAGCTCGGCTTTAAGCACGTGCTGTACGCGCGAGCGACGTTGCTTATTATAATACACTTCTCCCGTTACGATCGCGTATACGTATAATGTAAAAACCTACTCCGTGAACCGCGTGGAGGCTGTTACAACATTTCGCGCACTGTGCACATTATTATACGTTTATTTGAATATAATATAATTTATGAATGAACGGGTCGAATCGGAAGAGATTCGGAGTTGAGTCACTTAGCTTGAGTGACCCCGTGCGATCGAGTTGAAATATAACGCGTTTAATAATAGAGACCTCTCTATGCAAGAGTGTAAATCGAAAACAGCGTCTATCGAAGCGCAACGAATAATGCCGAAGCTAATCGGTAAACACGAGTAGTTGCATTCGTTTAACAGTTGTTATTATAGACGCGACGAGATGATATTGCTAATAAATGCGCCGACGAATCAAAGTAAGAAGATACTGCACTACATGCTATCACCTATGGCTCGAGTGTGTTCTGCAGTGTGCGAGTGTGTGTGTATAGCAATGGTCCGCAGAGAATGAGGATCTCGCTCTCTCTCTAGCGAGAAAAATACTTCTAAAATTACCTTTCGCGCATAGTTTTATATTCTTCGTAGTGCTATAGTCGAAGGAATAGAAGGCCAGAAAGGCTTCGCTGCTTTTTTTTACTCTTCTTCTTTTTTTTTCGAGGTCGACGCTTTCGGCACCAAAGCGCGCATCTCGCTTATTTTATTTTATTTATTTTTTTTTGCTTAAATTTTTTTTTTCATTTTTCGCCGTCTTCCTCATCTTCTTCTTTCATTAGCACGCAAGCCCCGAAGAGAGTCTATATACTGCACGGGTACAGCCTCGCGCGCATAGGAGAGAAGAAGAAGATTTTGTAATATATTGGAACGACCAGTCGGTTTCTCTTCTGCTGCTGCTACCACTACTACTGCCCGTGTACAACATTCGTTACATATATGCGTGTATATGTAATATACGCGCGCGCACACATCGACAACAGCACGTGAATGAACGACGTGTGTGCGCGGCGCGTACGAATGTGTTGGTGCGTGTATGTATATAGAGTGGCCCGCGGTGCTGCTGGACCACATGAGATTTAAGAGAGATTCCCACAGACCACCAGTGGCTCGTGCAAATGTATATTTATACACGAGTATGCGTTCGTATGTGTGTCTGCATGCCATATGTATTTTATACATATATACGAGGACTAACTACTTCAGATTATTGGCTCGGCGTCCGGTCGCCAAAGTGCATACACACACACACACACACACACCAGTCGCCCGACACTCTTACTTATTCTCTTACTCGTACATATAGCTATATGTAGACGATGAAAACAAATCTTTGTGATTGGACCGCGATCGTGTGTGCAATGCGGTAAGCTCGTGACGCGATGCATTATACATACGATATCGAGATCGGCTCGGCCCCACACGCACACACAAGTGCAAGCTTATATGCAAGTCGAAATAATATAAACTTGCGCACACGATATTTAATTGCTCGCGGGAATGCCGATCAAAAAGTCGACCCGAGAGTTTCGGATCACAGGGAGTATATTACATGTGTGTGTGCGCGTAAGCACTCACTCGCCCGCTGCAGATCGTTTATGAGCTATTCTGGAATTTTGCTTGATTTATAGCGATTATTTTGTAATAATATCATTGGCATAATATTCGAGCCCGTTGTGTATTATACCGACTCTATATACACACATACTGCGCGCGGGCCCGAAAGCCGATGAATATTTATTCGCCACGCGCGTTTCACCTGCCTCTCTCTAGCTCGGCTCGCTCCTCTCCGTGTTGTGTTGTTCATTATAATTGATTCGTGGAAGCTCGATCCTCTCGCGCGACTTTGTTTAAAAAATCCGCGCGCGCCAGCGAGGATTCGGGTTAAAATGATACAATATTATGTATACACACGGCAGAGAAAGAGGATATCGAGATTTTGAGCTTGCCGCCGCCACCGCGACCTTCCTCCGTTTCAAGCGATTTTGTCTAGGCCGTTTATTTTTCTCTTCCTTTTTTTTTGCACGTGACGCGTTAAAGCTCGCGCCGAATTCCGAGCAATGATCGAATTTACCGCAGAGATGCACGCGCGCACGTACCACTGCAGGTACACGCGAAAAACTAACGTTGCATTGTTCGTTTCGTGGTTACTTTTCTCACGCGACGAAAGGCCCAAATGTTACTCTTAAGCTCGAGGCGTCAGGGATAGAACGAGTCGTGAAATAACGAAGACGAGTTTGTCTTGCAGAAATAAAAATCATAACAGCTCTAATCGTTTTCTACCATCTTCATTCGTAGAGTATTTATACCCCCCTTTCGCGAATCTTCGATTTTACGCGTGAGTTTACGTTTTGTTTACCACGCAGCGAACGAAACTAATGCACATGAACACGCATATAACGCGTAATCATCATCGCAGGACTCGGACTGCCGGGTCCAATTCAACTCGGCTCTTGATGAGCCGTATCAAGTACCGATCAAAGAGCGATTCGATTTCCGGTCTCCGCGTGCGAGCCTTTGAGACGCTGCGCGCCACATAACACGCGGGGACTCGCATTGTCTCGCACTCCATACATAATCGCTCGCGCGCAGAGCATCATTAACTCTCACTGTGTGTCGGTGTGAGAATTGAATCAGGTATATTATAAATACATATACGCAGCACACCTTGCGAGAGCTGCGTCTCTTTCATCCGCTTCTAGGATATACGAAGGATGTAACCTGCTGTTTGTAATACGTGCGCTGCGGTTTATGTCCAATTGGTTTTCTCGAACGCCTGGCGCCGCATAGTAGCATCAACAGCGGCAGCGACACCGACGTGTACAGCAGGTTCAAAGTTTACACAATGTATATCGATCCCACAGAGCTACGTTACAATAATGCGTGCGCGTATATATGCGCACTCCCTGGACCCGAAGCTCGTTGTGGATATACGCGCGGTGTCCTTGTTACACACCCTCGTCGTCGTCTATGTTACGAGGTAGATATACAACTTCCTTTTTCTCGCGCGCGGCTCGCTCTCGCGGCCCATTGTCAGCTGTTTGACTGTTGCGACAGAGAGAGAGGCATACAAACACACACACACACATACATGTACTAATTCCATGAGTGTACTATGCGCGCGCGAGGCTCGTTTCGCACTTGTGTGTACTTTGGCCTTTTGGCGAACAGAGAGTCGCGCCGCCGCCAGTCACTCTCTCATGCACACGTGCTATATGTATTAAAGTGATTTTCTCCCTTTGCATTTGGCGTCTCTCGAGCTCCTTCGTGCTCTCACTCTTTATTGCGGAGTAGAGAGACCGAGAGAGAGGACGACTTAACGGCCGGTCAGCTCCGAGAAAAATGTCATTCATGCTTTGCTCTCGTGCGGACTCGTCGCATCCCCCGCGCATGGCTAATGCTGCTAGTGTATTTTTCCGATGATTTGTGCGCTATTACCGCATTGGCAGGTACACCTACTTATTATATACACGTGTGCTGTAGGTGTTAGTTCGGGGACCACCTCGGTCGCTTGCAACGGATACGCAGCAGACCTTTTGTGTGTATCTCGAGCTTGCTCATCGTCGCGAACGAATCCTCGTGCGCGCATTACCTGACAGTTCGTCTCCTTTTTTTATCTTCTTCTTATTTTACTCGCCCACGTACACTCGTATAAATACGTGTGTTTGCACTTTTTCGACGTGTACCTATATGCGGAAAGCGAGTGAACATACAAGTCGAAAGTGAGCTGTATTTATGCGAATTGCAAGAGGACATTTTTATGTTAATTTGAATGAGTATATACCAGTGCAACTTGTACCGGCTGCCGCGTCAGTGGCGGCGGCGGCTTCTCGTTAATGGAGCTCACTTCGCTTGAGCACACTCGCACACAGGCGCACACACACACTCGGGCAATAGAAAAACACTTGGCGCGCGCGCGCGAGCTTGGTCATTCATAAAAATATTTACCTCGGCACCGCGAAATAAAGACATTTCTAATGCCATCGTCCAATTACTCGGTTGCTGCGGCTGCTAGCACTTTTTATCCGCGAATTCGAAATAAAAGTCTTCGAGGCAGCGGCAGCAGTGGCCCTTTTGGAGATCGCCTTAAATATATCGCGTCGTGCACGCGCGTGAAACCGGCGCACACCCACGGCGCGTTCGTCCTTTTTCTATCCTACACTCGCTTGCACGCACGCAGGTCGACGAGGAGCACTGGAAAAAGGCTCCGCATTCCGAGACCTATATATATACACCACCTTTACCTTTGTGCATCTCGTACGCTCAAATGTAGCGACACACACACGTATACGCAGAGAAAGAGGTAAGAAGAAGCCCGGAGAATCTCCGCGCTGGGCGCAGATATTTCTCTTTTTCTACCCGCGCCCGTGTGTGCAGCCTACTACTCGCTTCATTTTTCAAGGAGGGTGTGCCGCCGTCGCCGCAGCAGCAGCAGCAGCAGCGGTGCACTGCGCGAATTTCGACCAAATCCCAGGAGCTTATACATATATATATCGCCGCGCACGTATGTGTATGAAATGCGAGTGTGTGTGCAGCAGCAGCTTCGAGCAAGCGAGATTAGTTGTCTGCTCCGCTGCCGCTGCTGGCTCCGTGTCAGACCTTGAGTGTAATTAATCGCAACTCATTTTTTCCAGCGCGTATTTTTTCGCTCTAATCGGGCGTTTCTGCGAATGATCCAGCAGCGGAGACACTCAAACGCCGCGTCGCACCGCATATGTATCTGCGTCAGCTGCGACCACGGCGACGGCTGTGGCGCGCGTATTGTTAGAAATCCGAAGAAATTTTCCAAGATCCTTGAGCGTATGCGCGCGAATGCAAGTGTCGCATGCACAATTGCGCGCAGGCCCGAAAGTGCACACACGCGCGCACATTCGCGGCAAAGGTAAAGTCACGTATCGGTAATTTCGCTCTTCTATACTTATATTTATACTCTGCTCCTCATTTTTTTCGTTCTCGTTTCTTCCTCCTTTTTCCTCCTTTTCTTTTGCGTAAAATCGAAAGTAAATTCAATTACTATAGAGCGCCGAGGAAGATTAACTTCGAGGTGCCCCTCAAACAAAGAGAGCTCGCGCGCACAAGAATGAATTGCAAATTAAACACGGCGAAAGGTAAACAAAAGAAAAAAGAAGAATTTGTATCTGTTTGCATGCATAACGTACACACACACACACATGCGTATATATAAGAGAACTTGCACCGTCAAATTGATGTGTAGATATATTTGCAGCATTATAATAGGGACCGAGAGCCGCGAATAATTCAAACAATAAATAGGCGTAATAAATATGAGCCGAGCTGCGCAATGCCATAAGGAGAGAAAGAAAGAGAGCGAGAGAGGATCATCTGATGAGTTATACGTACTGTATCGAGGCGCGCGCGCGCTCGCTCGCTTCCGACCTACAAATTTTCAAGCGAATCATCAAAGCTCTCTCGCTCTTTGCTCCCTATATAAGCTGCGTATGAATTCGAGCGAGAGAGAGAGACGGAGAAAAAAATCACTTCACCTGGATGCGCTGCACTGAACACACAAGGCATCCTTTTGCAGTCGCGTACACGCGCGTAAGTAAGCAAAGACGCAAAAAGCCCGATGTACGCGAGTAAAAAGGGAGAACGAAGGTTTTCGTCGTGTACTGCCTGCGCGCCGGTAATCGAATTTGTCGCACGCGCGTTTCATTGTTTGTCCCTATAGGACGTATTAATGTGCGGCTCGGATACATTGTACAAATATTTTATATATAGGGTACCGAAAAAAGCTGGCGCGCGCCGTCATACGCGGTATCCGGTATTTATAATAATTCTGCCTTATGATATATAAGAGATCCTACAGAGGCTCGACTCGTCAAACTTATATTATTGGCCGAGTCCCTCGAGGTGTATCTCGCGGGACGTCTGCAGTGATACACAAGCTCGACGCGCCGACACACTGTTTCGCGCGAGGAGCAAAAATCCATCACAAGTGCGCAATATACTTGTCGTCGACTTGATTTTTTTTCATTCGTACGTTGTATTAACTTTCGTAAGATTGCTGGAGGCTATATAGCTGCGCAGCATATTGCCAGCGCGCGTCAGCACGCGTGTGGCGGCAGCTAGCTCACATATAATGTATATCAAGTTGATAAATACCCCGAGTGTGTTCAGATGTTTCGCTGAATATCGATGACAGGATTACTGCGGATAATTAAAATTTTAGATAAATCGAGATACACTCGAGTGAAAGGGAGAGAAGAAAACGATTTACATTTTTCGGGGCACATGCGCAGCGCCGCTGCCGCTGATCTGTGCGCTATTACACTGCTGCCGCTGCTGCTGCACGCACACTCGTATTACATTATATGTAGCAAGTATACACGCTCGTGGTAAAAACATCCTCTTCCTTCTGTTCTCTCTTGAAAATACGTTTAACGCGTACCGAGCGTCGCTGGAAATGATCCAGGAGCAGATCACTTCTGGCGGAAGCACCGAGCGAGTAGTGTATTCGGCGCTGTACACAAAGACGAGAGATGTGCCTCGCATGCGTCCCTTTTTTTTGGCTAGTTTTGGTCCTAGCGTAGCGTTCACTGTATGTAATATGCCCGATGACCATTACTTTTGCAAATTTTTGCGTAGCATCTGCTCTTTTTCTTTTGCAATGCTTGGCTATTGCGTACTTATATATGAGCATTGGTACATTGCGTAGACAACAAAACATTCCGATATAACGTAAAAAAGTAAAAAGTAGCTTGAATTATGTATGCGGCAATATTGCCACTTGGGTCAGCTGACTTTAATCTTGGAGCACAGATAAATAGATTTCAAAAAATCGATATCTATTTATAGCTTACGTATAAAAATTTCAGATATTTGGATTGAAAAACATAATAATACAGGCGGCCGAAAGGAAATCGGACGGTCCGAGTGCAGTGATTCGTAATCAATAATCGTCAAAATTCAATGATCGAATTGCGGAAATTTGGTCAGTATAATTCAGTATAGCACCGTGATTCTTCTCACGCCCATGTAATTTAAGGTCCCATAAGGCCTATTCGAATGTTAACAGCGCGTCACTAAATAGATCCGAAATCACTGAGTAGAAAACAGCTTCGTTTTCCACGCGGCGGCGGCGGGCTGATCGGGCAGGTGAAGTTTTTTCCATTAACTACATCGTGCACGCATAAGACTTCTCTAATTATCGTTGAGCCGCGAAAGCTCGGATTGTAACCTCCGCTATGAGAAATTATCGTGAGCGTCCGAGCTGTAATAAGTTTCATTTGGCCCGCAAGTATTTTACGTACGCTCGACTCGTCGATTCGGCTTTGCTTCGACGAACTTCGTGCGACGAAGTCGGCAGTCTTTGACCCACTTGAAAATTCGATCGAGTGCCGATCGATCGATATGCATTACTCGTATAGATCATAGTAATTTTAAAAAAAGATAAAAAAGAAAGTTTTCACTTTTAAAACGTATGACAACATGTGGGTCAAGGATGAGGAGTATATGTGCGAAGCAAAACTTCGCTTTTTACCGAACTGCCGAGGTTTAAGCGAGTTCTTTAAACGGCAATTCCCAAGCATGAGTGGCGAATGAACTGTTGCACCTCAATAAGCATACAATTAAGACTGAAGTCAGCTCTTTCGTGTCTTCGATGCACATTTTACCTTAATGTATTCAGAATCGAAGCACTACGGAGGCGTGTATGCAGTACAGTCAGCAAAATTTGAACTCTCTTATTCCTCGAGCTATGTGGCAGTCAGGCAGCTTTGCAACGAAAGAAACAAACCAAGGAACAAAAATTGAAAAAAGAGAAAAAACCGTACTAACTATAAAGAGTCTCTAATACTCGTAATAATTGTGTTCATGCAATATTAAACTGGAGCGGCAGCAGCAACAACATCGGCGTCGTCGTCGTCGTCGTCAGCAGCACTACAGGGTGGCGCGGCGTAGATCGTAAAATTTCACCAAAGCGCCCGGTCAAGTGAATATTATATGAAAAGAGCGAGAGGCCCAAAGCGCGCGCGAACAGTGCCATACACCGAGAGAGTCCGGAATAGTTTCGTATATTTTTTTCGCACGTTTGGGTGCGCATACCCACACACACACACTCGAAAGCCATTACTGCAGTCGTATGCGCATATACAATGCATAAAAGGGCCCTACGGGTTACCGCATGCGCGCGCGAGCCACGGCGCACCTAATTCTTATATACGAGTGTGTGCAGGTGTATGTATATGTGCGTAGCAAATTTAAGCGCGCGCACCAGCGAGCTTTCGAAAGCCAAAATTATAAAAAAAAGGAGACGAAGAAGAAGAAAGAGAAAAAAGGAATCTCGCGGGCTTTTTTGTGGTTTCGTAGTTTTTTCCACGAGATTAGCCGTAGACAGTAGCTTTAGTTCTTATGTACACGGGTATATGGAACTTCTTTGAGTGTATATAACCCCATAAGTACACATGCAAGACTTTTTGACTCGCGGCGCGTCGATTATTATATAGATTCGGTCGAATCTCGCGAATACCTCGCCTCAGTTGGCACGGTTGGAGAAAGAAAGAGCTGTTCATGCTGCTGCCCGTGGCAGGTACAAATTGCGATAGCTATTGTTGTTTTTTCTGGAGCAACGTAGGCGAAAAAGTAACGTACGTCCATACTTTTCGGCGCAGTTAATAAGCTGCGGAATGCCATTTTTCAAAACAAATCTGCACGCGCGTTATGCTCTGCTATCTCGGAAAGCGTAAATGGATGCGCCGACCAAGTGCGATGTACACAAAATGTACCTTACTTACGTACTTATCGCATGTCGGCATTTTACGTTTACGTCTTACATTATAGTAGGTACGACACGACAACAACAACGACTGGAAAATGTCATACATAATATAATATGCGTAATCCCTCTGTGTACACACAGAGTCCCGTGTATATTCTAATACATATAAAATAGCTGCGGCAAGTGTCAAGGCGGCGGCGGCGGCAGCGTTAGTTCGTGTCGGATTTTCGTCAATTCTGCAAAAGGTCAAAAAACTACGCAAGAAGCTGTGTGCGCTTATGCCACGTAGCACTACGCTACTTTACCAGGCATCTCCGTGAATCCGGAGAATTTCCAGAAGGAATTTGCGAGCACAGCAGCGGCTCAGGTCCTATTATGCACTACCTTGCGACTACGGGCAGGCAGAGCATAGGCGAGACAATATCCATTATTCGCACCGATATCCTACCTGCGCTTATAGGAATCCGGGAAATCAGAGAAACCAGAATCCCGCAAAGGCATCAGAGAGCCCCGAGGGACAGCGCGCACAGTACGTCTCTTCGTCTACTCTTTCTTTATCTAACTATACCACATACATACACTGTCTCTCGCAATTCCGAGTTTTGCCTCTCTCTCTCTCTCTCTCTCTCTCCGTCTCTTTCGCTGCTGCGCGACAAGGCGACAAGGCGCTTATAAGCGCTCGCGCTGCATGTATACACGCTATATACACGAGGAGGCGCAGAAATGCACGATGCACATACGGAGCTCTGCTGCGCCAGAGCAAAGAAGCGCGAAACGAGCGTGAGAAAGGCCCATAGCGAAGAGTGACACTCTCGTTCGCTTCGGATCAGTATTATATGTGTGTGTGTGTCTGTGTGTACAGCAGTTTGCGTGTGCTGCATGTATTATATATAATATCGGTCGAGCCGCGCCGCCGCGCAAACGATGACGATGCGATGTGCTCCATATCTTCGGAGCAGCAGTAGTGGTGGTGGTGCGCTATGCTAATGTGTAGACTACTCGCGCGCGCGTGCATATAATACACCGAGTTTTACATGCGTGTATTAGCTAGCAGTTGCAATCTCTCTGCCTCTCGTGAGCTGACGATGATGCTGCCGCCGCCGCCGCCGCCGGGGCACATGTGCGCACTTTAATGTTAACACAGCGCCGGGTTCCCATGTATAAGCGATCGTCAGCTCGGAGCTCGCTATATAATATAGCACTCGATCTTTAGCAGCGCATTATGTGTAGCGCTATGTATACCTATATAGGTGCAGAGATACATCTACGCAGAAATGCTTGCGAATACACCGCGCGCGCCTGCATTTGTCAGTGTGGCAATTTCTTTCTCTCGCTGCAGCGCGCCAAGGTTCAGCGCGGAGGGGTGTGGGCTATACGTAGCAGCTCTCCGTCTGTGCGATCCCTTCGCGAATTCGCAGGCCTTTTTGCTCTGTGTAACATGGACATAGCTCGAGAGTCAAGGCTAGATCAACCAAATTCCCGATACATTCGGGCTTTCCTGTATACGGGTACGCGATACCGCACGCATCGATTCTTTTCGCCGTTTACTCGTGTTGTATGTGCGATGAACGACTGAAATTTCGTAATACCCACGCGCTGTGTGAATAACCACCCCGTGTCGACAGCTCGGCATTTCGTACGGGGTAGCAACAGTTTATACTTTTCGATTGTCTTACAAGTCGCGTACCTATACATGGCGTACACACGTACAAGTAATATATGGGAGTCTCCGTTCGATTGGAAAGCTTCGAGTGGGTATGAATGATCGAGTATTTTGCATTCGTTTGTTCCATACCTATATTACTCGCTCTGCTCTCGGTGCAGTTTATCGATGTGCTCGACCGAGATCGTAAAACGTACACTCGATGCGTAAGAGTGAAGAAAAGTGAAGAAAAAAATAACAGTTCGAAGCTATTCTCGCGTGAAACACTTGTACTTTTGCGCGGTGCGTGCAGCAGCAGCTACAATCTCTCCTCAGCGTGATTCTGGAGAGTCGCGAACTTGCGACTCGTTTTTGTGAAGTGCGCGTTGTGTCCGCGCCCTCGGAAAAAAAATAGTGCACCACCGCTTTGAGAGCGAGAAAGAAAGAGAAAAGCATTTATTCGCTGGGAATTTTTGTTCGAGTGAAATGGCTTGGAAAAATTGTCGTCTCGACTTGGATACGTACTTGCATGTTCTCGATTAAAAAAGTATACGATTGTTTTGTTTTCTTCATAATACCCGTGTGTTGATCGTCGTGACCAAAATGTGACCGAAATGTTTAATGATATAAATGGTACCACCTACTTATCTACCTCGATATTTAGAAAAAGAACAAAAACATCGTCGATTCACTATCTTATATCGTATTTGATGAGACTCGAGTCGACTAAAAATATTCCGTAGACACTATATAAATATGTGCTGTAAAAACTACAATTAAATGTCACTTATAATTTTATACTGTACACAATTTTATAACAAAACGTCTCAAACAATCAACACTTAGAGTCGTAAACAATAAATCCCGTATCAAATGAGGCTAGTCTTCGTCGAAGAAAATATACAAAACAACTACTTTTCTACTGTCTTGCATCCAAAGTTGTAATACCATTGAACTTTAATCGCCGAGTAACTGTAATTATTTCGACAAAAATCCAACGTAATTCCGCGTGACCATGAACCTGCCGTGCCAATATACTCGTTTTTTTTTTAATGACATTTTTCTTCCATGTACCTCAACACATCAGTAATCGATCGGTAATTTCGCAAGCACGAAATCTATTGCGATACACATTCTCTCGCGCGAAGTGCCTCGTTTGTAAATATACGTATGTATTGATTTATATTTCGAGAGTAATTGAATGTATTTCATCGCAATTGTCGATGAATTGATTGTAATTGATATCGATTCTCGCTTAATTGAATGTAATTGATCGGGTTTTGCAAGTATTTATATGTAATTTATCGTATTTAGCGATGAATTAACTGTTTTTCATCCAGTTTTGGGAGCATTTAAATGTAAGTTATCGTGTTTGGCGGAAAATTAACTGTATTTTTTCAAGATTCTCAGTCTGCTATTTGTATTTACTCGTGGTACCAGAAAAAATCCATATATTTTATCGTTTTTTAGATGA